>BSBK01006589.1:112500-397500 GCA_027943335.1 Chamaecyparis obtusa
CTTCATTCTTACTTAGATAAACAATACATTGTCTTATCATTGTGCCACATGATCAAGTACTCATTGAAGTATCAAGATAACTCAACCTTTCCTTAGGTGCTATTTTTACCAACCTTGCCTTTCCCCTTAGCAAAAATCAAATAGATATAGTACTTTCTTAAATAGCAACAGTCTTACCAGTTAAGGTTTGACATTAATGACAATACAACAATTGCTTCAATTGCAGTTTACAACAATCTCCCTCTTTGGCATTGATAAAAACACCATATGAATATCACATGAATTACCAACCAATCTAAAACTTATCTGTCCATCAGAAATATTTATAATATCCTTAGTTTCATTTTGATATAGAATCAATTAGCCATGCTTGTATGACTGTCCACTGAATTTCTCCCTCTTACTTAATCTTCCATGAAAAATTTCATTCTGTGTATTCATCTATGATCATCTCCCTCTTTGATAAAAAATGCCAAAGCAGCAACTAAAACATACATCCTACAGATGTAGATATCATCTTTTCAGTTCAGTAACAATATTTCTCCCTTTGTCATCTTTTCTTATGACTGATTCTTGTCTTTTCTATACTTTTCACAACTCTAGGCTACTCCTAAAGTGTGACCTATCTTTGCATCAACTTGTTAGATACTCTTTACAACTCATTTGATGCAGTGCTCCTAGCTTGACTAGGCAGCCTCTGTTAGGGGAAGGACCCCTAATTGACTTCTCAGATATTCATGAGCTTCTTTAGGTAAATCCTTAGTGAATATATCTGCTAGTTGTTCCTTTGTATTCACATATTCCATTCAGACCTCTTTATCTTGTACCAGTTCTCTCAAGTAATGATACTTGATGGCAATGTGTTTGGTCTTTGTGTGCAACACTGGATTCTTAGAGATGTTGATAGCACTTGTTTTGTCATATAAAATGACAACTGGTTTAGTGATTTCTTCTTTCATTCCTACCAATAATTGCTTTATCCATATCAAATTTGAACAGTTCACAGCTGTAGCCACATACTCGGCTTCAACAATAGATTGGGAAATGCAATTTTGTTTCTTGCTTGTCCAGGAAACTAATCTCTGTCCAAGAAAGAAAGCTCCACCACTAGTACTCTTTCTATCATCTACATTTCCTATCCAATCAGCATCTGTATACACTCTCAGTTCAAACTTCTCATGCTTCTTGTAGTACAGTCCATAGTCAGCAGTTCCTTTCAAATATCTCATTATTCTTTTGACAACCATCATGTGAGTTTCCTTAGGATTGGTAGAGAATCTTGCCACAATCCCAACAACTAATGCAATATCTGGTCTGCTATGTACATCACATTGTAGCTTTCCAATCATAGATCTATACAAAGTTTGGTTTACTTCTACAACATCATCATTGTTAGACAAATTTTGTCCAGTAGCCATGGGAGTACTTACTGGCCTTGAATCTTCCATACCAAAGGTTTTCAGTATCTCATGAACATATTTAGACTAGGTGATGAAAATTCCTTTCTCCATCTGATATACTTGTAAACCAACAAAAAATTTGATCTCCCCAAACATACTCATTTCAAATTCAATTTGCATTTCATTTGAAAATTTCTTACACAAGGCATCTTGTCCACCAAATATAATATCATCTACAAAGATCTTAGCTAACAAGATTCCTTTACCTTCTTCATCTTTCATGTATAGATTTCTTGTGTCATTTGTCCTTGAGAATCCAATCTCTATTAGGTAGTTGTGCAGTCTCTCATACCATGCTCTGGGAGCTTGCTTTAGTCCATACAGTGCTTTATTCAGTTTGCAAACCACGTGTCTTTGTTTGGATCAACAAATCCTTTTGGTTGTTCAATATACACTTCTTCTTCTAATATACCATTTAAAAATGTAGACTTAACATCCATTTGGTATACCTTGAAATCTTTATAGGCAGCATATGCAAGTAGAGTTCTTACTCCTTCCAATCTAGCTATAGGGGAAAATGTCTCTCCATAATCTATTCCTTCTTCTTGTGCATAGCCTTTGCATACTAGCCTAGCTTTGTTTCTTGTGATATGAACATGCTCATTTAGCTTATTACGAAATACCCACTTTATCCCAATGACATTCTTATTTTCTGGTCTCGGCACCAAAGTCTAGGTATCATTCTTCTCTATCTGGTCTATCTCTTCATTCATTGCTTCTATCCAGTCTTCATTTTCTAATGCCTCCTTTGTTGTCTTAGGCTCAAATTCACATAGTAAACATGTTGGATCTCTTGTCTTGCTTATGGTCAAAATTCCAGTATCTTTGTCTCCAATAATCTATTCAGGCTTGTGATGTCTCCTTACATATTGTGCTAGAATAGGTTCTTCTCTCCTTTCATTTTTCTCATCACGTTCACCAACAAGATTGTCAGATTCAACTTTTGAATGCTCAGCAACATCTTCCTGATATTCGACAGCTTCTTCCTGTCACTCGGCATGTTCTTCTTCTCTCTTGGCATTATTTTCCTAATGCTCGACATTGCTTACCCAAGACTCAGCATCAGGTGCAAGTCTGTCAGTTGCCTCTTCTTCCTCTATATACACAAAAGATCTATAATCTTCTGGTTCTCTTTTACTGTCAGCTTCATTTTTCTCTGCATAATCATCAACTTTGACATTCACACTTTTCATAATTTTGTTAGTGTTAGAGTTCAAACACTTATAAGCTTTACTTTTTGTGGAATAGCCTAGGAATATACCTTCATCACTTTTAGCATCAAATTTTCCATTTCTACTATCCTTTAATATGTAGCATTTACTTCCAAAAATTCTAAAGTACTTTACATTAGGTGCATACCCATGCCACAATTCATAAGGTGTCAAATTTGTACCTTTTTTGATTTGTACTTGGTTAAGAGTATAAAAAATTGTACTTACAGATTCTTTCCAATAATTTTGTGTAACATTCTTTTCAATCATTAATGTCCTTGCATAATCCAAGATAGATCTATTCCTTCTCTTTGCCATACCATTCTGTGGAGGAGTTCTAGGTGTAGACATTCATCTTTTGATCCCTCTATCATTTCAAAATAGATTAAATTCATTGGATATAAATTCTCCACCTCGGTTAGATCTCAGACACTTCAGGTTTCTACCTGTCTCCTTTTCAACCTTAGCCACATACCACTTAAAAAATTGAAAAGCATCAGATTTTTCTTTTAAGAACATTACATGCATCATTCTAGTATAATCATCAACAAACAGGATAAAATATATAGCACCACAATAGCTTTGTACACCCATCGGTCCACAAAAGTCAGTATGAACCAAATCTAAGATATTCTCAAGAGTAAAATTTTTTCTCTTGAAACTAGACTTTGTCATCTTTACCCAACTGACATTCTTTTCACATTACATTCTCAGGTTTCTTCAATCTAGGTAAACCTCTCACTTTCTTTTTCTTACTAATTTCTACCAAATTATCATAGTTAACATGACATGGCCGCTTATGCCATAACCAAATATGATCAAGTTGTGCAATCATACATGTTTCTTCAGATATGTCTAGATAGAACAAATTACCTCTTGTATGTTCTCCACTTCCAATCAATTCACTAGTGGCATCAAATATTTTGGCCTTTCTGTGATGAAATTCCACTCAGTAGCTAGTGCTATTAAGTTGTGCAACACTCAACAAATTATAGTTAAGATCCTCAACCCAATAAGCATTTTTACAAGTGATCTTATCAGTTAGCTTAATCAATCCTTTTCCTCTAACAGGACATGGTGCATCATTACCAAATTTCACACTCCTACCTTTATAATGATCTAAGGTATCAAACTTACTCTTATCACCAGTCATATGATGTGAACAACCACTGTCAATAATCCATTTATCATTTTTGTTCACATAAGATATCAATGTAGTTTTCTCATCCTCATCAGATTCATCTTTCATTGCAACATAGACAACCTCAATTTCAAAATCATCACTATCAATGTCAGTCTCTTCTTCGGCAATATAGCAGGATTTCTTACCTTTTCCTTTGTAGTCCTTGTATCTTCGGTATCCTCTACCTTCTCTTTTGTCTTTATGCTTGCTATCTCTTTCTTCATCCTTATCATCCCTGTTAGGACATATAGCAGCTATATGACCAACTTTACTACATGAAAAACATATAATAGGGAGTTTACCTTTGTACCTTCCTTTTCCCCTTTTCAGTCTTCTAGCCATAAGAGCTTCTAGATCCTCAAGTTCTTCATCAGATGTGTCACTGTCACTGTCACTTTCACTTTCACTGATGCATCTTTCTTTTTCCTTCTTTGATTTACTCAGAACCATTTGTGACTTAAAAGAAGATTCAACATTACCAACAGTGAAGTTATCATAGTTAGAAAGTTCAAAAATAGTAAGCTTACCAACCAAACTTTTCAAAGTAAGAGCATTGGTAGGGTTACATCTAGATTCCTGTATTGCTGAAATTTTGATTGCATAGATAGGAAGCAGAGTTCTCAATACTTTTCCTATTACAGTTTCATCATCAATAGTTTCATTTTCTCCTCTAATAACATTTACAACTTTTATTCTACCACAATATTGTGCAATATTCTCACCTTCTTGCATTCTCATTTCATCAAATTTACCTCTTAGGCTCTTAGCTTTTTCTCTCAACACATCTATGTCACTGCCATAAATGTTTGCAAGGGTGTCCCACATTTGCTTTGCATTACTGCAGTCTTTGATGTCTTCAAATTCTAGATAACTTAGGGCAGACGCAATCTCCAACATTGCTTGGTTGTGCTCTTGTTTAGCTTTCATTTCCTCGATAGTCAGAGGTGCAACAAGTGTGACATAATCATGCTCAACATAATACTTTGAAGAATCACCAATACCGGCCAGATGCAACTTCATCAAGCTTTTCCATGCAGGGAAGTTCTCCTTGTTCAGCTTTGGTATTTCCTTCTTATACATCCTGATCATTTTCTTCAAGTACCTTCAAACTTGTTCTCTGTAAGCACCAATTGCTCTGATACCAATTGTTAATATGATTTAGAAAAATAGAGAGGGGGGTGAATCAGTTGTTCTCAGGTTCAGATGTATTGTGTGTGTATGCTAAACACCTTCATGAAATTAGGATATTTAACTAACAATTCAAAGCAAATACAATACAAATTTAACTAGGAATTGAAACTAAAATCCATGACATCTCATGGTTCTCTAATTAGATGTGGTAAGTGAAGCTCTCAGCTCAATCTCCACTAGTGACACTTCTAAAATGAGAAAATATGATGCTACAATGCTTAATCTAGCTCAATAACTCTCAAATTGATACAAAGATAATTCAAATGCTCTCAAATGTTCTTGATTGCTATAAAATTGTCTATAATAAGGATGCTTTGCAAATGAATTTCTAAGATGATTATTTCTCTTAAAATGCCTCTTATTTATAGTAAATTCCCAAGGGTAGGGGGTAGAGTGAATTAACCATGATTTACCTTTGGTTGAGTCAAAAACTTTGCAATGTTCATAAATGGGGGGACAATTTAAATGTTTGTCTCAAAGCTTTGGACAAAAGGACAAAATTGAGTGGATGAGATTGAAAGGTTGGAATGAGTGATTGAGATTCATTCTTTTTGAGTGATTTGTGTCTTTTTGTCCTCAATTTTCATTGGTTGCTCAAATTTGTTGAAAGATATTAGGATTAATTAAATTCAATTAATTAATTAAATTTAGCCATGTAAGGGAATAGGTTCATTTTGATTTTTGATTTAACAACTATATAATTAATTGATTAAAATCAATTATATAGTGCTTTTCACCCCTTTAAGCTTGTATTTAATTATTTAACATCATTATTTGATTTAATTGATTTTGTCCAACTTGATTTAATAAATGTCCATTTAAATTGATTTGATCCTTTTTTATGAGAATTAGTGTATTTTGATGATTTTGAGCCATTTTATTTATTTTAAAGCACTTGTCCATTTTTGAGTGTCTACAAATGCCCCTCTTTGAATTGATTGTTAGAATAACTGAGAGGGGGGTGAATTAGTTATCCAGTGTCCCAATACAAAATGTGTAATCCAAAACAAATTCTTGAACTTCTGCTACTCGGTAAACATAAAATACATTCACTGTCTGTGCTTTTACCGATTATCAGTCTAAAATTTATAGTAGTTATCGATCAAATCTAACATGTAATATGCAAAGTATGATAACAAACAAATATCACAATCAACACATAACACAAGAGATTTAACGTGGAAACCCTGTGAAGGGAAAAACCACCTGGGATCGGCAACCCAAAAATGTTCACTCTTCTGAAGTGAGGTCGGTGAAGACCCAACCCTGTTAAAGGTTACAAACACACTGTTAGGTGTGACCTTGTTAGAGAATTTTAGACCAGCAATCACTCTGGGGTTGACAGGATAACGATGTTCACTCTATGAATGAAACATAAAAAGACTTTCTTAGTCTACTCGGTTCAGAGATTTGACTGTGTACAATCGTTAAATATGTAACAGTAGATGATTTTCCTTGATACAACTTCAATTTCAGTTTACAGATCAATATTCAGCTCATACAAATATTTCTGATCAATATATCACTTTAGATTCAATACTATATCAACTTACTGCCCATCAGTAATTACTCTCTGTAGCTCGGTAATTGTTCTGTAGTTCTATTCTCACTAACCAGTATGATCAAAATGCATGAAAAATTGTTCACGCGATAATTCTACAATATCTTCTTTCTCTGGCATTGTTTCAACAATGAAACCAATGTCTCTTATATAGGTGAGTAAATCATTTTCTTTTTGTCCATCAGATTTTGCCACTTAATCTCATTCATTGATTTTGCCGCTTTAACCTTCTTCGGCTAATGTGTTAGTAACACGTTTCAATCTACTCCATTAGATCTTCCTTGAATTATGTTAGTCGTCGATCTTCATAACAAACCTTATCTGTTACCTTGAATTCATACACTTTCCAGCTCATCAATCTATCGGCTAAGCTAATCATTTAATTCCTTTCTATTCTGCTCGGTTAACAAAGAAATGCGTCGGTGAACACAAGCTCAGTTAACATTGTGCTCAAAGGATTTCATATTATGGCAAAGCCGGATGAAGTTGCACATAGCTGGAATTGGGAATTCTACACTAGAGCTGATGGAGAATGGCTATATACAACTGACCACTGGTCCCTTAACCCTTGATCAACTGAAAGACAGGCATGAACACAACATTACTATGATGGAACTTGTTGTTGCCTGTATCGATGCCAAATTTGAGGACATTAAGGGATGCACTACTACCAAAGCCACGTGGGATAAACTGACTCTAATATACAGTGGAGATTTGAATGTTAAAAGAGCCAGAGCAGAAAGCCTAAGCGGTTGATTTGATGATATGAAGATGAAAGAAGGTGAGAACATTGTGCAATACTCAAATAGACTAAAAGAGGTAGTACATGCTATTAGAGCATTAGATGGAATTATTGATGATGAAACTATGATAAGAAAGATTCTCAGAACTTTACTGCCAGTTTATGCAATCAGGATCTCTGCGATCCATGAAACAAGAGCTACATCAAACCTTACTCTTGACACACTGATTGGTAAGATTACAACCTTTGAATTGAATAACTTTAACAATAGTGTTGTACCTTCTATTGAATCTGCTTTCATGTCTTCTTTGAAGATTGGTAAGTCTAGTAGCAGGAATAATAAGAATAATGACAGTGATAGTAATACCAATGATGAACTTGACGAGCTTGAAGCTCTTATGGCCAGAAGGTTACCCAAAGGTAAAGGAAGGTATAGAGGTAAGCTACCTTTGACATGCTTTAATTGTAAAGAAGTTGGCCACTTCACTGCTAGATGTCCAAATAAGAAAGATGATGATAGATCCAAAGATTGATCCGAAGGAAGCTATGGGAGAAGAGTCAATAGAGGCTACCAACACAACAACAGAGACAACCGAGATAGCTATGACAAAGGGATAAAGGTATGTTACATAGCTGAAGATATTGAATCTGAATCTGACACTGATGATGATGTAGAAGTAGTATTTGTTAATATGAAAGAAAAGTTAAACATGCACCGATGAGAACTATCTAAGGGAGAGATACTTTGAAAGAAACAGACATTGAAGATCGGTTACAGAGAACAGAAGTAGGAACTTGAGAGCTGAAAAGATCATGATATCTACAGAATGACAAAGTTGTATTTTATAATGCTATTTAGTAATGTAGTGATTAAACAAATTAAGCTAGGGAGAGCTTGCACAACATTTGTTCACAGAGTTGTAGAATACATGTTTGGTATGTGTATGGTACACTTCATATTACTTGAGTTGCTATCAATGCCAAAGGGAGAGATTGATGAACTACAACTGATTTAGAACCTGAAAGAAGAATATGTGATTAAAAATCACTGAGGAGTTGCTGATTAGATATGTAAGATGATTAAATCAGTATTATGTTGTCATTGATGTCAACTAGCTTGACAGTACTTATCTTGTAAGTTACTATACTGAAACATTTGAAGAAAGGTGAAAGAGATGAAGAACAAAAGTATCTACATGAGGAAGATGTATATGTCAGATGATGATAAGGAATACACTGAGTAACTTGTTGATGAGTCAATGACTTTATGATATTGACTTTATTATGTTGCATTCATCTATGATGAAGAATAGAGCTGAAAGATACAAAGCAGTGTTGTCGATAAATGAAGCATTCCAGTATACACCGATGGAGTGTAGTGTATATCGAGTGCAGTGTTAATCGAGCTTGTGTTCACTGACACATTTCTTTGTTAACCGAGCAAAACAGAAAGGAATTAAATGATTAGCTTAGCTGATAGATTGATGAGCTGGAAAGTGTATAAATTTGAGGTAACAGATAAGGTTTGTTATGAAGATCGACAACTAACGTAATTCAAGGAAGATCTAATGGAGCAGATTGAAATGTGTAACTAACACATCAGCTAAAGAAGGTTAAAGCGGCAAAATCAATGAATGAGATTAAGAAGAAAAATATAATGGACAAAAAGAAAATGATTTACTCATCTATATAAGAGACATTTGTTTCATTGTTGAAATAATGTCGGAGAAAGAAGATACTGCAGAATTATCGCTTGAACAAGTTTTCATGCATTCTGATCATACTGGTTAGTGAGAACTGAACTGCAGAACAATTACCGAGCTACAAAGAATAATTATCAATGGACAGTAAGTTGATATAGTATTGAATCTGAAGTGATATATTGATCAGAAAGATTTGTATGAGATGAATATTGATTTGTTAACTGCAATTGAAGTTGTATCAAGGTAGATCATCTACTGTTACATATTTAACCATTGTACACAGTCAAATCTCTTAACCGAGTAGACTAAGAAAGTCTTTTTATGTTTCATTCATAGAGTGAACATCGTTATCCTATCAACCCCAGAGTGACTGCTGGTTGGATGATAACTGCTGGTCTAAAATCCTCTAACAAGGTCACACCTAACAGTGTGTTTGTAACCTTTAATAGGGTTGGGTCTTCACCGACCTCACTTCAGAAGAGTGAACATTTTTAGGTTGCCGATCCCAGGTGGTTTTTCCCTTCACAGGGTTTCCACGTTAAATCTCTTGTGTTATGTGTTGATTGTGATATTTGTTTGTTATCATACTTTGCATATTACATGTTAGATTTGATCGGTAACTACTATAAGTTTTAGACTGATAATCGGTAAAAGCACAGACAGTGAATGTATTTTATGTTTACCGAGTAGCAGAAGTTCAAGAATTTGTTTTGGATTATACATTTTGTATTAGGACACTGGATAACTGATTCACCCCCCTCTCAGTTTGTTGTGCGAAGCTCATTGATTCAAAGAAATTTTTTAAAGTCTTGATCGCTTTTAGGTCCTAATTTACTGATACGCTGATATGCCATTGATATGAAATTGTTTTTTGATATGTTGCCTGATATGATAAACTAATATGCCCCACTGATAATAGTTCAAAAATTTTGATATGCCCTAGATTTCCTTGATGTTTGATACCAATTTGATACTCTGATGCCCCCTCATAAATGAAACATATTGATTGGTTGATTTGAAATTTTTTGATGATGATTGATCCAATATGTTTTTATTTCTGAAAAACATTGATGATATGAAGGTTTCAACAAATTACCCCGGTTTGATTGATAGGTTGATATAAAAAAACCATGATTAATAAAATGTTGTTGATGTTTCTGGATGAATGATTGAACGTCCAAGATAGCTAGGTCTGTTGTAGTTAAACAAACAAGTGATTAGGATATCAGGATAATAGTACCAATGAATGTGATTTGTCAATCTGATAGGATAGTAAAACTGATATGGGATAACTAATAGGTAGGTCACTAGTAGGATTGATACTGATCATATTGGTCCCACCTCACGATCAAGAGTTGGGAAACAATAAGTTGGTACTGATTGGTTGATTGATTGTTTGACGTAAAATGATTCATTGATATAGAATACTGATATGATTCCCTTGATTTGTCAAACATGCACATTTCCATAAGTTATACATATAGACCGTTGCATCATTGGATATTAGATTTAGGTCAGGCTTTGACTCCTGCAGAGTATCGAGTTATTGAGATGTGCAGTCTTAGTTTCCGCCTGGACATCCTGTGGTTTCAGTTGAACCATGGTTTACTTACCGTAGTGGCAGAGCAATGGCACTCTAACCACAACACATTCCACCTTCCCTTCGAAGAGATGACCATTACTCCGGAGGATGTATACATATTGTTACAAATTCCTTGCCGTGGTGAGATGGTTTATTATGATTCTGTGTATGATAGTACAGTCTGCAGACTAGTGTTTGGAGACAACACTATTGATCATGACACTATCACTTGGGCTCAATTTGCTTCATTTCCTACATTGCCAGTGGTACTTGGTGCTCTAATCGGTGGATTACTACTTCTCAACCGGTGAGGTCATGGTTTCTCAGTTGGATGGGGTAGAATACTCGAGGATCTTCTTGCACAACCTCAACACTTCGATTGGGGCTCATGTGTGTTGGCACAACTTTACCATGATTTACATGAGGTTGTCTATAGGGAGAGTACTTCGTTATCGACAAGTGCAGTGATCTTGTAGTTGTGGGTATGGGAGCATCTTCCCATCACCAGGCCAGTTTCAGATAGGATTTGTCGATGTGGTTTCCCTTATGCCTTTCTGTATAGCAGTATGGTTGTCCAGCATCATCTGGGCAAGACTGAGTATTGGCGCTAATAGATTGATGATCTTGATCAGGTTTAGTGGTGGCCATACATGGGATGTGAGCGATGGAGGGAGGATGATGATGAGCTCCCCTATATGTTTGCTCCTCGATGGATGATCAGTAGGTCTACTATTGTTATCGAGCATTTTTTCTTTGGTCGAGTCTCTCGACAGTATGGTAGAGTACAAGATATGCCATAGGGTACAACACTATATGCTAGAGTCCAGGCAGAGAGATCCATGTGGGGTGCTCAGATTGATTATCAGTTTTCCTGTGATAAGATTGCTTGGTTGGTGTACTGCAGATGGGATATGATTGGGGGTATTGATGATGCTGGTATGTCTCATGAGTTTCAAGATTGGTGGGCTTGAAATAGATTTCCTAGATTTACATATCCAGTAGAGCCTATCCCAGGTCGTGATGAGAGATCTGAGGATGATGATGATGACAAAGATGATGATGGGAATGGTGGGGGTGGTGGCAGGAGGAGACGTCGAAGATGACAAGCATAGAGAGCTCCTAGAGCTATTGCTAGTGGGTGAGATGGACCACGGGTGAGAGGTGGGCATGTTAGGGACAGAGCTAGAGGACATGTTCGTCAGGACTAGGCACTTAGAGCAGTAGTTGACAGGCATCAGAGACAGCAGAGACAGGTTCATATGGATGCTGCTAGATAGATTCCTGGTGGATAGGATCCATTAGTTCAGTTACAGAGAGTTGCCTTAGCACAGCAGGATCAGGCTCTAGCATAGCAGGATCAGGTTCCAGCATAATAGTTGCCTCCACAGGCTCAATAGTCACAGGATATGGGCCAAAGTTCATAGGTTGCTCCTAGTATTGATAGTGTAGCATGAGATGTTCAGTCATTGAGGACAGATGTATCTACTATTATGGGTAGACTGGACTAGGTGGCTCTTTTGATGCAGCAGTTTATGACTTATGTGACTCAGAGACCTAGCGTAGAAAGCACTTCTCAGGCTCCTCCCTCATAGGATAGACAGGATGACAGATGTCCAGATGGATCAGGTGTTGGGGATGGATCAGGTGCTGCTATGGGTTCTTGATGATTTGATGATAGAGTTGCCCATTTGTTGATGTCTCTTGTATCATGTTTCATGTTGTTTTATTGTTGATCAGAACATTGATGTACCACTTTCATGATATTGTATCTTGATAGACTGATGTACTAGATCATTTGATGTTGATGAACCTTTATATGATGATATACTTCCTTGATTCTCTTGATGAGTTTGTAATGAGATTATCTTTATATGCAGCTATATGATGTTTATGATGCATTTAATTTTGATTATTCTATGGATGCAACGTATCTCATTTATGATATAGATAGATGAATGCATTGATGATTGAATTTTTGATATGTTTTTTCCATTTTTCAATGTATGGATGCAAAGCTTTAATAGAAATATGTATGTGAATGCCCGTATGTTTTTTATTCTTCTGATGTATGCAACTCTATCCTTAATTATATGTATGCAAATGATGTATGAGTAATGGATTTGTCTCTTTTCTCTTGCTTTTTTGATATATGGATAATGAATAATGATTTAATGCTATGCATGAATGCAAAAGATAACCTCACTTTTTATTGATTGATATTCAAGGATAAGACGTTTGATTTGAACCCCCCATTTCTTTAATGTTTTAACTAACCAAGATTTTTAATATACCCCCTTGTCCTTGGAAAATAACCACAAATAAATGCAATTAATCTAACATGATAATGCAACTAATCTAACATGATAATGCAATGCAATGCAACTAAGTGTCACTAGCTTTTAGCAAAGAAATGCCCTAGAGATAAATTTTCATCATTGAGCAATTTGGGACTGGAAAGCAAGTACAACCATCACTGACCACATCATGATGATATGAATACTACTTTTTTATCGCTTTTGGTAACCTCTTTGAAAACTAGTACAACCCTCACTAGTTGGATGACCAAACTATGGGAGTATGAATACCGGTTTCAACGGATTCAATGTTGCAAGTGGATTTTGGTATTAAGATATAGAAGATCTAAATAGCCAAGGTATCCATTTGCATAAACAAGGAAAGGTCAATCCTTCATCTTATGTGATAGTCCTCGATGGTTCTTTGATGACCATGTCATTAGATGAATTCTCATAGGTTGATGAATCTTCCTTAAAAAATTCACTCAAAGGCAAGAAAATATCATGTCCCTATCATTGCCAATCTAGTCAAAACATCATCGATTAGCTAAAAAGATGTGATAAAAGTCAATTCCATAAAGATTATAAAAAAGAAAGCTTCAAAGTGTTTTGCAATGTTTCATGATTTTCAAAAGGAATTTCCAAGTATTGTGATCTTTAAAGTGTTTGTCAATTTTTAATCCTGAATAATAAAGTCAATGAAGGCTCAAGGATCAAGTTGGATCAAATACTTGGGTATGAACACTGATATCTATCAAAGATTCAAGAAAATCTCTCTCTCTGAAGCTCTGATAAGTGTCTCTCTGATGTGACCGAATATAGCACTATTGAATCCATTTGTACCAAAAATCCAATCCTTTTCTACCCCCAAGTGATAAATGTGATCATGCGCCAAACTTAGGGCAAATAGGCAATGCAACAATGCGACTGAAGGCTTTATTATGACTATGCACAAATGATGGATGCAATGAAGGTTTACAAGTGAGATGATGGACATGCAATATGTACACATGTGACTTGAAGGAATTAAGGGAACAAAAGGCACTTGATTACCAAGTTTTCACCTTTTGGGTCTTTTTCTCTTCTTTTTTGCTACCAAGGTGCCTATTGCTAGGTTTTCACCAAGGCACTTTTTTTTTCTTTTTCCATTTTTTTTTTTGTATTTTTTTTTCTTCAATTTTTTTTTTTTTGTATTTTTTGTATTTTCAAGATCTCTTTGACTATGTACAATAAATATGATGCTCCTCATCTGATACTCTTTATACTCTTTCATCTATCTCATGTATAGAACCTCTTTAGATGTATGCTATTGATAGGTTCTTGTAGTTCTTCTCCTTCACAATCTGATAACTTATAAGTTCCTGTTCCAAATGAAGAAATAATGATCGGACCAAGCCAATTAGCCTCCCATTTTCCTTTCTTTTCTCTTTCAGCTTGATTCTTTGGGTTTTCTCTTAACACTAGGTCTTCTACCACTAGTACATTTTACCCTAAATTTTGACCTTAAATTTCGACCATCAAATAAAAATGTTTAGTTGGTCGCATTAGAGAAGGAAAAATTTTGTTTTTTTAAAAAATACATGCCCGTGTTGGTCTCAATTTTGACCAATACGACCAACATGGTATTGGTCGAAATTGAGACCAACACCATAACATAAAGTTAAAAAACACGGGAGGCTTTCACTTCATTTTATTATTTCATGAAATGCGGGAGCTTTCATTGTGACAACCATCTGTATTGGGCAAACAACCCTAGTCATTCCACTATGATGGAAAATCTTCAGGGTTTGCATTGGTAAAAGTTTCTCCATTTGAGTGACAATAGTAAAGCAGGACTTAGTGTTTGCATTGGGGAATGCCTTGTTTGGTTGTTTCGTCTGGTCATCTAGGGCATCGATTCTACCTTGTGAAGGTGCTTTCTTTTGGCTGAGGTGAACTTTCTCTCCTTGTTGCTTGTTTATGTAGACGTCTAGCTTTACATGTATTGGAATATGATCTTATTTTAACTTTATCAGGCAAAACCCTACTAGTCATGCTCCCCAAGTCAAAGCGGCCTACACTCAGATAAAAACAATCCCTACACCAAGCTTCTAAGACTAACAGTTATTCTAGCAGATCGTGAATCTCCCATACAGATACCAAAATTTAGGAAAAAGGTAAACCCAAAAACCAGGCCTTCAATGTGGATTTTATGCCTGACAATAAACTCAGCTTTGTGATGCATTCCCCGTATATCAAAATTGGTTAGTGGGTGTTACAAATTTTAGAAGGGTAAACAAAATGCACCCAAAAATAGTCCAATAATCTTTAATTTAATTTGTCTTTAAAGGAAACTTAAGTGTTAACAAGTCAATCATTGAACTCACCTAAAGGCCAGTCTGGAAGAGGTGCAAGGAGTTGAAATGGCTCGGGAGAGTACTTAGAAAAAAATTCCTCCCCCCCATCTGTACCAGAAAAGACACTAGTCCAACACCAACAACTACATTTAGACGTTGTGGTTGTAGCTGCATTGGTAGCTAATACATACAAAAGATTGATAGAGTGCTACGTAGACACATCATTTCATATAGCGCAATCATCACAAGGATGCAATTTAAGAGAATGAAAGTTCTACAATGATGAATATTTCACCTAATTCAAACATTGTGAAAATGGTTGTCAATTCATGAAGATTTTAATTGGCTCGATCAAAGAATTTTGTTAGTACACTGCATAGTCAGCATAGAAAAACACAAGCTAATGTGTTGACACTGCTATTGCACTAAACATTCCCAGAATGGGCGGCCAGTATAACTGGTCTATCTTCCCTAGAGTGCTTGATACAAGGAATGTGGAAAGAATGGTTAATGTTCGTGACCAATCCCAATATTCCAACTCATTGTAGCTTGGTAGATATTAAAGGGTAAAATTTGATTCTCCAGAAGACAAGTTATGATTTAAATAGAAAAGGCATCCAAGGTTAGTTGCTCTATGTTTGATATACACCAAATTCCATTGATGTTAATGCACAAAATTATCAGAACTATCAAAGATATTTGTCCAAATGTGTTATGCTTCAATAGTAAACACATACATTAATACTGGAAAGGAATTTGAATGTTGGAATGAGGAGACAAAAATAAGGGGATTGGTAATGGGTTTTGAAACAAAACAAATCATTGGGATCTTGACAAAACTATCTTTTCTAATAGCCCCAAAGAAATCTGGTCAATAGAATGCCATGACTGTAAGGATATGGAAAGGATTTGTGGGAAATTCTTTAAAAACCTCTCAAGAAAATGTAGATGACATGTAGAAATTCACATCCCACAACATCTTCCAATATCATGCTGCCTGCTACAAAATGGGAGCTTGTGACATGGACCTGAAGCCCCTGGGTTGTCCTTCAGAAGTTAAAAATAAGCCTAGATGGTAGGAACACAGAAAAACATGCTTCTCAAAGAGGAAAAATCTTCCTTTGCAGCAAGCATTTTTTGAATGCTTCTACTGCATTTCCTATCTTTCAATCTCCAAAATAAATTCCAAAAGGAAACATGAATGTTTCCTACAACACAGCCTACTCTGTAAATTAAAGGTCATTTGTTGGCCTTGCAAACCCTATTTTTTGGCAGTAATTCTCTTGCAAATGTAATCAAATTTCTCACCATTGACCCAATGCAAAAATTTCTTTCATATTTGCTAAAATGTTCTCAATTTACATTATTATTATTTCAGTAGTTAATGAAAACATCTACATCTCTGGTAGTTGTGAGAGTTAAAGAGTGACTTTAAGCATCATAGGTAAGTCCAAATATATACCTCTAATAAGGCTATTTCTTGACTATACGGTACTTCATAAATCAAATTTCTCATCATTGACAATGCAGAAATTTCTTTGATATTTGCTAACATTTTGTCAATTTACATTATTATTATTTCAGTAGTTAATGAGATGTCTACATCACTGATAGTTGTGATAGTTTAAGAGTGAACTTAAGCATCATAGGTGAGTCCAAATATATACCTCTGATAAGCCTATTTGTTGACCTCTATTACTTTCTCACATTTACATAGCTGTCCAAACATTTATGGACTGAGATTGGCACTCTAAATTAGAGTTGACTAGAAAAGAAGACTTGCCTTCTTTAGAATGACATTTCTATGATAATATTTTAGATATTTCTTTTATTATTTTATAATACTTTTGTGTAGTCTCAAAATTGAAAGAAATCGTTATTGTGTCTCCAATCTTCAATAATCCTTCTGTAACTTACACTCCTAATGACGTCTGTCATTCCCCTTCATTTGAATTTCTTTCTCACATCATAGATAGAATCTTGACTTACTAATCATGCTTTTTCATAATCAGGCTCCCCATTATGAATAATGAATCAACACAATGAACATTCTCCATTTAAACTAAAAGATTAGAAGAAAAAAAAATATTTTAATGTCCACAGATGACAAAAAAGTAGGTCAATGAAAACATCATGCGTCTCAAAGAAATGAAGACGCTAGATTTACTTCTAGCATGTTATTTTCATTCCACAATCAGTTCAACTTCAATTTCCCTTTTTACTGGTTGTAATAGTTAGTTATACTAGTATGCTCTTTTTACTGGTTATACATTAGCATCTGGTTTGTTAAATGGTCAAGTCTGTAGAGCTGGTACCTATACATGGAGGATATTGAATATGACAATGTGATGCAACAATTATGTTAAGTATGGTGAATTTCTTATCTTTGGTCCATTTCACTAGATGTTGAAAATTATGGTACATTTTCTCTTCTTTGGTCACATATTATATGCTTTTTGTGAAGTATTATGCTCCTTACCAACTAAATAATAGTATTTGTATCTTTATAAACTATTATTAAAAATTTACTCCAAATTTCATTCAACAGTCCCCTCATAATCAGTAGTTCTTACATCACTGCTTGATGCACTAGTGGGATACACTGATACTATCTCAATAAATTTGAAACTAATTATAAACATTGAAGTAGATGCAGTCTCATAAATCTTGTTAACAAATGGCATTTACTTGGTAGTTTGGAAAAAAAAGAGATCTGAAAATTAAAATGAAACAAGCAGAGTAAGTCTTCGGTTGTATCAGTATAGAGTATGAGATGCCATTTACTCCAGCTATATAATACAAAAGACCATGCATATGGCATTCATTTAGCAGAGTGAGCATCCTCTGGGTGTTGATTTAGTGTAGCTAGAGCCCTCAAAGCCAATTAACCATAATGACATATCCAGTTCATGCCAGAGCTGGCTGTAGTATGCCCTTTTTACTCTTTAAACTTTATACTAGTCTACAATATTAGCACCCAGTTTGCTAAATGGTTAAGGAGAATCTATGTCACTAGATTCCACCATAAGTCTCAAGTGTCACTCAAAAACCCTTATGACTTCTAAATAAGTTCCTCATCCTATTCAGCACCAATGTGTCAATCATAAGTCATAACTCAATTTTAGTGGTTGTCTGATAGAATTGTGAAACTGCTTTGATATGATTCGGTTCAATTGACACTTCATCTTTCTTCTATGTATGATATTTGATAATGTACATTCCATTCTTTTGTATGATACAGTCTTGCAATTTAGTTCTGAACAGGTTGTCAATTATCTTCTTTGCTTTCTTTGTTCATTTGCACTTTGCATACCTCAAAACTCTATCAGTTACAAACCAGTTATGCATGTAACTTCATTAATTCTATTTGATTGAGGTTGTCCAGTAGGACTTTTCTAGGATCAGAGATCAATGGTCTCAAAGCATTCAAACTTCATATCGTTTCCAAGTGGTATTGTGGCATATTCAAACTTCATTGCTGTTATATCAAAACACGGGTGAGTTTTTGGCAAAAACTTGCCAAAACTCGCCGAAAAATCAATGAGTTTTTGGTGAGTTTTTGCCAAAAACTCGTCCTGCTAAAATGGCAATTTTTTAGGTGATTAATCGGTGAGTCTTCCAACCTTGGTTAGAATGTTTACAGTTACCCGGATGTTGTTAAGAACAACTGCATAGAATTCACCTCTTAATTTACCTATAAACAAGGTTATCGAATCCATCTTCGGATATACATCTAGTGTACATGATAGTGAACATTGAAGAACTTTTTTTCTTTACATGACATATTATTGATAATATATCACTGTTTAACGTAATGATAGTATATATCAAATAAAGAGTAGAAGTTCAGCTCTAAAACTACAACCTTTCATACTAGTATATGGAATAAGCTCATAAACTAAAACCACACAAGCTATGCCATATAGATACTGTCTTTAGCTCAATACAACAACTGATAGGTGAGGTTACTGTATAGACAACAAAATGCCACTCTGATAGAATGATTGCTATGTTTTCCTGCCTATTGTTATCTGTGTATCTGCAGAAATAAAGTTGGCATTATAACGGAAAAATGTCCGTAGGCACCCTACTAGGCTTCTAGGGTTGTAGAGGCATCAAAATGGGATTACAACACCGCTAAATGAAATGAAATTGACTAGTATTTAGGCCTTTAGGCATACTCATCTCCAATGTTGGAGGGAGATTGTTTAGATCAATAAAGCTAAGAAAATATTTTGTATTTTTACTGTTTAGTTTTTTTTGGATGAATTTAAAAAATTTATTTGAAAGAGGCAAAAAATCCATTATTACACTATTTACTTTCAAAGACAAACATTTATCCAAGGGCATCAGGAGTATAAGACAACAAGTATGAAAAATAACAGAGATTTTCCAACTTGAAATCTGGAGCTCATTTTCTATTTCCAGTTCTCTATCTTTTTGTGGAAAATCCAATAATGGAATTGCTTCAGCATGCCAATCAAATCATTAACCAGTGTATGCAGGTGTTCATGAACATGTTCTAGATCACAATATTAGTATCAATCACATTAGAGTGTCTGATTTTCAAGAAGCTTTCTTTCCGCGCCATGTTCCAGATGAGACAGGTTGCTGTTGGTGTATGTAAAAGCTCATGGATGGTTATAATAAGATTCCAGAAGGCCTATCTTTAGAGACTTCTAGAAAATACTCAACTATTGTTCATTTTCTTGAGATAGGAGCACAAATTACCAGAATTCTCCTCCTTTTTAATTCCTACTCATCAAAGGATCATTGCTACTGGAAGGAGCAACATCAGTTTTTCCAATTTGAAACCTTTAGCTTCTTAGGAGAGTAGTCCTGAAAAATACTTTTATTTTGTCTTGGACTAGGAACTTGATTGAATATCCTTCCTCTTCTTGGTAATTGGATTGCTAGGACTTCAGAAAGATGAATACTTCTTGGAGTAAATAAAGGACAATCATTCACTATAGATATATTGATAAATGGGATTAAGGGCCTTGGCACTTCCTAGGCAATTTTAAACAAAGCACAAGCTTGCAATGGTACACTAGTACATAACTAACCACTTTTTGAAGAAGTTTGTGATTTGAAACCCAAGGATTGCAGAGATGATAGGAAAAATTAGTGTGTCACAAATTGATTGCAAATTATCAAAAAACTCAAGAAACCCTTTTCTATTCTCCCAAATTCAGTTCTTGAAAGTAGCTAACACAAGATATGCCTCAAAATCCATATTGTGGCATCATGTAGAAATCAAATCTGCATTTTCAGACATTGTGGTGAGTGAGGTATGGACCATTTGGAGGCTGTCAGTTCACCAAGAGGCTCATTAATTTAGAGTTTAATGATTGATGAGAAAAGAAAGATTGATTAATTTTGGCATCTAACACTCATTTTTCTAATTTCCTGTTTCACTATTGTTTTCTGATTTTTCATTTCTTTTAGAGTTTTCCCATTTCCTTATATGCTGAAGTATGGTAGAATGTCATTATCCTTTTGAAGCTGTATCTGCTTCTCCATTTTATCCATTTTCTATCTTAGTACAAGCAAGACATACTCTACCATGATTGAACTTCAAACCACAAAGCTGTAGAGACTTTCAATAAAAAATATGACATTGAAAATAAAACAGCCAGTTGGACTTTCTTTTTGAATTCCTTCCCTAAACTCAGAGCCCAGTAGGAAACTCCCCTTATCCTCATAGTTCTTTTGTATCAAGATGATTCAATCACATATGTTATTATATAATCCTCTATAAGCAATTATATGGTTGTCAAGAAAATTTTGGGTCCATCTAAATTACTAAGTGCCTTGGCCTTTTAACTGAAAACAATTAATGGAATGAGGTTGACATAATTTCCTTATCCTTAGAATATTAATTTGCAAGACCACTTTAATGGGAAATAGTAGACTACAATGGCCATATGCTGTTGAAAGATATTGGAAATTTAAAAACATACATTATCTATTCCATTCATTAACTGCAAGGATGCTAAGACCTGTTCTTTCTCTACAAGTCCAAACAAATAAGTTATTGAAAAATGACATGAAAGCACAAGCTGATCACATCCAAGTTTCCAACAAGTAAATACAAGTCAATTCCATGTTTGTGTCGATCCAACAAATTGGAATTGGAATTTCGTCCTCTTTAGTTTTCTAATTTTTAATTAATTAATAATTATTGTAAATAAGAAACCAATACCACTTTTTAATAGACATTTTTTAAAATTTTTTTTTTAGCATTGGTCTCAATTTCGACCAACGCTATGGTTGAAATTAAGACCATTGGACCAAAACAATCGATGACAAAGCAATACATTTGACCAATAGTATGGTCAAAATTGAGACCATTGCATGGTCTCAATTTCTACCAATGCATGGTCTCAATTTCAACCAATGCATGGTCTCAATTTCGACCATTGCATGGTCTCAATTTCAACCAATGCATGGTCTCAATTTTGACCATTGCGTGGTCTCAATTTTGACCATTGGACAAAAAAAATGATAGTTATTCTTCCAGTTTCAAGCAAGAGCTGCAATCAAAATTTTGACCAATATTTTGGTCGAAATTTCGACCAATAAGAAATACGTAGAAAATTCAATGAAAAAAGAATGGTGAAAGTTTTGGTTGTGGATTCGACCAATTATTATAAAAAATTCAACCAATTCTCATTGAAATTTGAGGTAAAATTTACTAGTGTACTTGAAAGACTCTTGGTTTGATATGCTTATTGTAGTTCCTTGAGATTATGTTCTAGTAGACTTTCAAGTGTTCATAGGCTTGCATTTGGTGTTATTCCAACTCTAATTGTTGAAGTCTAGCAAATCTATAGTCTTCATCTATTATCAACCCTTGCAATGATACTCGTAAAGATGAGATTTCAACCTCCAATGGTAGAACAACTTCGGCTCCATAGACTAATGAAAATGGTGTAGCTCCCATAGGTGTCCGAATGCTAGTTCTATAGGCCCATAATGCTGGATTGATTTGCACATGCCAATCTCTTCCTGACTTATTTACTGATCTCTTCAAGATTTTCAAAATGTTCTTATTTGTAGCTTCAGCTTGTCCATTTCCTTGAGGCTAATAAATGGATGAAGAGTGATGTGTGATATGGAATGTGCCACAAAGCTCATCCACATCTTTGTTTTTGAATTGTTTTCCATTGTTTGTGATTATGGCATGAGGGATACCATATCTGCAAATGATGTGATTGAGTATGAACATGGAAATCTATTTGCCTGTAGCTGTGATCAATGGAATGACTTCTACCCACTTTGTGAAATACTCCGTAGCGGTGATGATGTACTTGTGCCCATTGGAAGATGGTGGATATATTACGCCAATCAAGTCAAATCCCTATTGATAGAAGGGCCATGGTGTAACAAAGGGATATAAATCTTGTGCTGGTGCATGTATCATATCGCCATGGTATTGACATTTGCTGCATATTTTGACAAAGTGACAAGCATCTTTCTCTAAGATTTTCCAGAAATATCTTAAGCGAAGGATCTTCTTTGCTAGGTTTAAACTGCTTGAGTGCGACCTGCAAATGCCCTTGTGAACCTCACATAAAGCTAACTTAGACTCATCTTCCTCTAGACATCTAAGTAACGTCCCGTCAAGACCCTTGTGATACAATGTTTCAAAAAGGATTATGTAACGGGCTAATTGGCGTATGAAATTTCATTTTTGGGCTCATGATTGGTCTAAAGGTAACACTTGGTCTTTGAGATAGGTATATATAGGGCCATACCAAGGTGAGTCATGTCCATGAAGTAGGGAAACAATTTGGGTTTCGGGAAGGTCAAATGTTGGTTGTGCTAACTCTTCCACCAAGAAATCATACTTCTCATTTTGATCTGGTTTTTGAAGTAAGGAAGCCAAGGTTGCCATTGCATCAGCTGCTCTATTCTTCTCCCTTGGAATTTGCTCAAAGGTTATCAAAGCAAAGGACTTTTTCCAAGCATCAATCATAGCCTTGTATGGCATTAATTTTTCATCTTTGGTATTGTATTCATCATTGACTTGATTGATTATTAGTTGAGAATCTCCATATACTTGTAGCTCTGTGATGTTCCATTCTAAAGCCATCTTAATGCCAATGACTAAAGCCTCATATT
Organism: Chamaecyparis obtusa; assembly: GCA_027943335.1. Classification (NCBI taxonomy): domain Eukaryota; kingdom Viridiplantae; phylum Streptophyta; class Pinopsida; order Cupressales; family Cupressaceae; genus Chamaecyparis; species Chamaecyparis obtusa. Next base: position 135,891 of record BSBK01006589.1, read on the forward strand.
CTACTATATTGTTTGTGCATGGGAACAAAAGCTTGTAGGACTTGGGAATAGTGTACGCTTGAGGGGTAATCAATAATATGCCAGCCCCGGAACCTCCTTGTGTATATGAGCCATCGAAGTACAACTTCCATGTCTTTGCTTCTATGTTTACAATTGCGGAATCCGAAAATTCCACTTGAATGGTTTGTGTAGAAGTCAATGGGTTTTTTGCTAAGTGATCTGCTATCACTTGTCCTTTTATGGCTTTCCTATCCACATACTCAAAGTCGAACTCACTTAATATCATGACCCATTTTTCTATCCTACCCGTTAAGGTAGTTTTGTTTAGCAAATACTTTAGAGGATCAATTTTGGCAATTAGTTTCACCTTGTGCATCAACATATAATGTCTCAATTTTGGGGATGCAAAGACAACCACTAGACATGGTCTTTCCATGAATGTATAGTTAAGTTCGTATTTGATCAATATTCTACTCAAATAGTAGATTTCTCTTTCTTTTCCTTTCTCATCTTCTTGTGCCAAAAGAACTCCTAGAGACCTCTCGGTAGCGGATATGTACAACAACAACGGTTTTCCCTTGATTGGTGGCATCAAAATTGGTGGATTTATTAGATAAGTCTTCAATAAAGTGAAGGCTTGGTCACATTCTTCATCCCACATGAAAATAGTATCTTTGTGTAGCAACCTTGTGAATGAATGACATTTTTTGGCCAATTGAGAAATGAACCTTCTTATGGATTGTATCTTGCCTTGGAGAGACCTCATTTGGCTTATGTTCTTTAGAATTTCCATATCCATTAGTGCTTGTACTTTTTTTGGATCCACTTCAATCCCTTTTGCTGAAACTATATAGCCTAACAATTTGCTAGATTGGACACCAAAGGCACATTTTTTCGGATTAAGCCTCACTTTAAATTGTTCCAACTGGGTGAATATCTTTTTTAGAATTTGTAGGTGATCTTCTCTTTTGTGTGACTTCACCAATATGTCATCCACATAATCTTTTAGAAAGGTGTGCATCATGTCATGGAAGATAGTGGTCATTGCCCTTTGATATGTGGCTCTGACATTTTTAAGGCCGAAGGGCATTACGTTCCAACAAAAGGTACCCCAAGGGCATGTAAAGGCTATCTTCTCTTGGTCTTCAGGTGCAATTTTTATCTGATTATATCTATTGAAACCATCCATCAATGAGTACATGGAGTGACCCACTGTCAAGTCAACTATTGCATCTATGCTCGAAAGTGGGAAGTCATCCTTAGGACATGCAAGATTCAAGTCTCTACAATCCATGCATACACGAATGGATTTGTCATGCTTGGTAACCGGTACAATATTAGATATCCATTCAGCATATGCTATTGCTCTTATAAATCCTACCTTCAAATTTTTTTCTAAGTTTGCATTGACTAGGAGAGCTACATGTGGGTGCATCTTTCTCAAATTTTTCTTGATGGGCTTAACCCCTAGTTTAACATTCAAATGGTGCATAATGAAGTTGGGATCCAATCCGGACATGTTGGCATAGGACCATGCAAAGTTCACTTGTTTTTCTTGGAAAATTTTGATAAAATCCTTTCTTTCTAAAGGTGTAAGCAATGCGGCCAAGTGTATAAATTTTGGATCCAATTCTGTCCCAATGTTGGTCTTTTCTGTTGGCTCTATGAGAATCAATGACCTTTCTTCCTCATGTTTGGGTAGGGTATCCAATCTCTCTTCCTTTGGTGCCACAGTTGGGTTTTCACCATAGGAAACATCGTTTATCTTTACTTTTTTTGGCTCTAGTGCTGCCACATAGTGGTTTTCATCACTAGAACTTTTCATTTTTTCATTTTTTTTCATTTTTTTCTTTAGATTAAGTGATTGGACCCCCGCTGCTCTCATCATGTTTAGTTCAAATTCGTTGGTGAAAGAGGGCTCAACTATGTTTAAGTATTGGTTCATTGCTTGGTCATTTGGGAAATAAAGCCATTGAAGGACTTCATCTTCTTCTTTGTCAAATGTTGCTTTGTCACTTTCTATCACGAAGTAAGAGTTATACTTATGAGCAAGATGTTCTTTTGATGGTTTCCCATGTGTTCTTGGAGATGTGGGTAAGTCAAATAGGGAAACAGAATATTCCCCTACTCCTTTGGAATTGATTTTACATTGTTTTTCAAATGTATGCATCATCTCACTCATTTTCTTGTAATGATCTTCTTTAACTTTATCTTTCTCTTCTTTTGTGGGTTTGAAAAGTACTATCTCTAATTTAGGTGCTTGATCTGAATCTTCATTTAATGTTGAACCCTCGTAACTCACTTTCTCCTTTCCTTTAGTTGATGTCATTGAACTAGCTTGATGAGGGTTTGAAGTAGCACTTAATGTTAACATAGGATCATCCATTTTGATATCTCCAATGGTGGCCCTTTGGATAATTCCTTCTCGGTTATGGGGAATAAATAACTCATGAAGGGGTTTAAGTGCATTGCAATATTGGAACGGATTTGAGTCCCCTCCAACCGTGATTTCCTCACCTATGTACAGAAATTTTATGCATTGATGATACGTGGATGGAACCGCTTGCATCTCGTGGATTCACGGTCTCCCCAATAAGATATTATAAGTTAATTTCATATCCAAGACTTGGCAATTTGTGTCCTTTTTGATAGGTCCCACTTGAATGGGCAATACAATCATGCCTTTAGAGGCTCTTTCAGCTTCATCATAGGCCTTTATGGTGATTCTTTTCATAGGATCAATGCATGACTCAAATAATCCTAGAGATTTGACAAGGCTCAACGCGTAGATGTTAAGACCAGCTCCCCCATCTATGAGAGCTCTTTTGACTCTATGTCTTTCAATCAAGACCTCTTTATGAAATGGTAGATTTTGGGGATGGGTAATAGACATATCATCATGGTCTAAAAATGAAAGGCAATGAGGCGCAATGAGGTGCCCTACCATGTTATAAAACTTCTCCTCTTTTAAGTTAGTAGGAACATTAGTCTCTACAAGAGCTTTCTCTAAAATTTCCTTGTGATTTGGAGAGAGTTTCAATAACTCCAAGATAGAGATTTGTGTTGGAGTCTTTTGTAGCTGATCTACCAAACTATACGGTTTTACTACCGTAGAAGATCGCTTAATCACAATGTTGGATTGTGGAGGACCAATGGGTTTAGGATCAATACCTTGTAGGGTAATCCTTGAGGTCTGCCCCCTAGTGACAACATTAGATGTCTCTTTTTGGGGCTGTTCTTTGATCACTATAGCATTCACAACATTATCATAGGGTGGCACAAAATTGATGTTATTGCTACTTTGTTTCTTGCCATTGGACGATTCACCTTTGTCATGTTTGTAGAAGGGTTGTTTGAAAGCCATGTGGTATTCATTGCTTTGAGGTCCTTCAATGGTGATCATACCACTGTCAATCAAGTCTTGCACCATGTTCTTTAACTGCAAGCAATCATTTGTCATGTGCCCTCGAATTCTATGGTATTCAAAATGGTTATTTTCACTCCACCAGCTGGGCTTGTGCTATGGCTCATAAGGTTGAATTCTAGGTAAAGTAATGATGTTGTTAGCCATGAGGGTCTTAAATTATTTTTTGAGAGGTTTACCCAAAGGTGTGAAGTTCCTTTTGGGAGTTGGTACCAAGAATTTATCAGATTTGTTGCTCCTTTGATTGTTCCCTTGGTTGCCACTATTAGCATTGTTGTTGAAAGGTACCTTGGGGGCCTGATTTGCATTATTCACCTGATTAGGTTTTCTTGTTAGAGAAAATGGAGCCACCTTTAAATTACTAGAATCAACAACACCATCATTGACTACTCCCTTATTATTGTTCTTCAATCCAAACTGATTATAGCTATTGGACCAATTCTTATTCTGATTTTTATTATTATTGGAGTTATTATTGTTGGAGTTATTATTGTTATCTTTATACAATTTCAACTCTCCACTCTTAACCAACACTTCTTCCATGGTCATGCCATTTTTGATAAGATCTTGGAAGGTCTTGGGACATTGCATTCTCAATCGGTAGTTCATCTTGTTTCTCAAGCTATTGATGAAGATATCCATCTTCTCCTTTTTGGGTACACTCCTAGGATACCTAGCAAATACCGTCCTCCATCTTTGTAAGAAAATGAGGAATGCTTCTCCATCCTTTTGTTTGGTATTACATAATGTTATCATGGTGACCTCATGCTTGATGTTGTATGAGTAATGTGCCACAAATTTTGAGGCTAGTTCTTCAAAGGTTTTAATGCCCGAAGGTAGTTTAGAAAACCACTCCATGGCCATACCTCCTAAGCTTCTTGGGAACAGTCTCATTAAATAAGTGGTATCGTGCATGAACTCCAAGCTTAATGCACAAAATTACCATAGGTGATCTTGAGGATTTGACGTTCCTTCGTATTTATCATACTTGGTAAAAACTACATTGATCAGGAATGGTACCATGACTAGACTTTTATCAAATGGAAATGGACACAATGCTTCAATAGAAAAGGGTTTAGGAGCCCCACTTTTCTTGATTTTATCTAGTTGCATTTGAAATATCTTAAACTGCTTGTTCATGATGTCAATGGGAATCTCTTCAACTTCTGGTGGTCTAAGTTGATTAACGTCATAGTCACGGGGAAGCTTAAAACCTGCCCGGGCCAGGTCTAGAAAGTACTTTTCTATATCTCTTGCCATTGCTTTTTCCATGAGTTTTATGAAATAGGGGCACCGAATGGCTTCATCAACCTTGTCATCGGTTGCATCATCAATAGTTGGTTCGACATTAGCTCTATGGTTAGTGGTATCAATCCCTTGAGTGTTTTGATCCATCCCTCCACTATTGGTATTACTCTGATTATTCGGGCCAATACCTCCATTTGGATCAATACCTCCATTGTTATTATTACCCAAGCCACCAAAGTAAATCATGTTGGTTTCTTTTTCTTGAACGAGCTTTTTGGGTACTCTTGGAGCGGTAAAAGTATCTTCTAGGAAAGGAAGCTCTTCTCTTAGGTAAGTCTCGTTTGCTTGTAAAGTTTTCTTGACGTAGTATGATCTAGTAAACACAAGCATGAACAAACCACTTGGAAAATAAGATTCAATTGTGCCCGTAGTCAAATCCTTGTGAAATTTTAAAAAATGGTGTAGAACCAAGATTTATGACTAAGCTGGATGTTGGAACAGTAAGAACACATAAAAGGGTATCTGAATATGTGATCAAATTTTTTTGAACCCCTCGGTAAATAATCATTGTTTTCCCTTTTGTGTTTCTGGGTGTCACTTGCCTGAGTATAGGTGTGACTTAAAATATTGTATGCATTGACTGGAATTAAGTTAGGCGGCACACTGCAGGTGTGCAGGTGGCATTTTATTGTTGATAGGCATTTTTCTAGTTTTTACAGACGTCACTTAGTATGTCTCAGGGGTGACTTCACAATTAATACACATTTTCTGAATAGTCACAGGTGTGACTTTATTGCTGATAGACGGTATTTCTCCATGCACAGGGGGCACTTTGCAGACTAGGTTGTAAATTTTTGATTTTTTTTTTTATAAAAAAATGTTGTAAGATCAGGTCTATGGAATTTTCTTGTTTGAAAATGAAACACAATCACAACACACACATCAATTTTTAATCGTGTCCCTAAAACACACTAAAGTGTATATTCTCGATCGTTTTCGACAAGTATTGCACAAGAAAGTATTCCAAGCAGTCTACCTATAGTCAAATTTGGTTTTTAACATTTTGGCCCTATGAGGTAGCTTGCTACTTATTAGGTTTTTATTGAACAATTTCATTCTAAACTATGCCAAGTTCTTATACCCACTTGCGGGCTTCCCACATGCACAAAAGCATGATTTGGCGCAATCTGTGAGGACTACTAGAGGAAGTGAAGAAACTTGTACACAATCTAGCCACTTCCCTTTTAAGGAAAAGTGTATTTTTATTATAGTGGGTTGGATATTACCGCGGCAAAGACGGTTGTCTCCCACTTGGGTAGTTCCCTCTCACTGTCCTTGTAAGGAAAATCTTGGGAGGCAAGCCCTCTATTTCTCTATTTTAACTAGCATGTATGAAAAAGCAAGGAATTGAACTTAGTCCAACAAGTTTGGGAATTTAGTTCACTTAAAAAGTGAAGAGCATATCCCTATTGTCTTTCTTCTTTCCAAACACTCAAGCAACAATTGTTCTTTTTCAATCTCTTGACAACGAGATTCTTATAATTGAGGTGTTTGTGTTAATTCCTTATTTCAATTAAGCTAGATTCAATGAATGCCACAATCTAAGCAAATGCAAGCTTGATTTGATGAATACCTTTTTTTTTTTGTAGCTAGCAAAGGCTAGGCACTTTTATGATATTTTTGGCTTTTTGATTTGCTCACTCACCTAATGGCGATCGTTCCCGCTCCCTCCTCCAACAAGTTAGTCTAAAACAACCATATAAAATGAGGGAAACAAAAATAGGAACAATTTGAAGTACAATTAAGTGTTTTCACAAGATTTTTCAATGAAAACTTCAACAACTTAATGTAAACAAATTTCAATTTAAAGTAGGAAATTTAAGCTTGTAAGCCTCTAACACCTTGATGTAATGATTATACAATTTCTCTTCTAAGCCTAAACTCTCTAAAATTAAATCACTATGCAATTCCTTTTCACATTTAGCTTGCATTCTTACCTCTTTGCTTGGTTGTGTGACTCTGCTCTCTGGCTTTTAAATTTTCCTGTGCCTGCTCATTTACAGTAAAAACATACAGACAGAGAGTAAGATAATTGAATTTATCAATTTGACAGAAAATTAAAGTAAAAGACAGTAAGCGTCATTGTCCAGCTAATACGCGTAATTAAACTATTAGTAGGCGTAACTTTAACAATAGCGAGTGTCACTTTCTAGTGGCTCAAGCGTTATTGAAAGTTACTTAGGTGTGACAATTTATTTACTAAGCGTAACAATTAATGCAAAATGCGAAAGATAAGCTATTGAAAGTGACAATTCACAAAAATTAAGCGTCAGTTAGAAGATACTAGGCGTGATTGTTTGTGTAAATTGCATCGTAAAGGCTATGACAGGCGGTAGAAGTCAGCTAACATGCGACACTTCTCTGGTAGAAGGCGTTGCTTTGCAGTCCTGAGCATGACAATTTATCTCTTAGGTGCAATGATTTATCTAGTAGGCGTCAGCTAACGGCTTATGAAGTGGCAGAACAGTAGGCACAAGCATCAGTTAATTCTTTGTACGCATCATTTTACCTATTTTCTGCAAAAATTTCACGTAAAAGTGAAGATACAACACACAAAAAAATGATAGAAATGTTAGAAATGAGGCTTAGAGCCCCATGGTGGGTGCCATTTGTGTGTGTATGCTAAACACCTTCATGAAATTAGGATATTTAACTAACAATTCAAAGCAAATGCAATACAAATTTAACTAGGAATTGAAACTAAAATCCATGACATCTCATGGTTCTCTAATCAGATGTGGTAAGTGAAGCTCTTAGCTCAATCTCTACTAGTGACACTTCTAAAATGGGAAAATATGATGCTACAATGCTTAATCTAGCTCAATAACTCTCAAATTGATACAAAGTTAATTCAAATGCTCTCAAATGTTCTTGATTGCTATAAAATTGTCTATAATAAGGATGCTTTGCAAATGAATTTCTAAGATGATTATTGCTCTCAAAATGCCTCTTATTTATACTAAATTCCCAAGGGTGGGGGGTAGAGTGAATTAACCATGATTTACCTTTGGTTGAGTCAAAAACTTTGCAATGTTCATAAATGGGGGGACAATTTAAATGTTTGTCTCAAAGCTTTGGACAAAAGGACAAAATTGAGTGGATGAGATTGAAAGATTGGAATGAGTGATTGAGATTCATTCTTTTTGAGTGATTTGTGTCTTTTTGTCCTCAATTTTCATTGGTTGCTCAACTTTGTTGAAAGATATTAGGATTAATTAAATTCAATTAATTAATTAAATTTAGCCATGTAAGGTAATAGATTCATTTTGATTTTTGATTTAACAACTATACAATTAATTGATTAAAATCAATTATATAGTGCTTTTCACCCCTTTAAGCTTGTATTTAATTATTTAACATCATTATTTGATTTTTCTTTTGATTTAATTGATTTTGTCCAACTTGATTTAATAAATGTCCATTTAAATTGATTTGATCCTTTTTTATGAGAATTAGTGCATTTTGATGATTTTGAGCCATTTTATTTATTTTAAAGCACTTGCCCATTTTTTAGTGTCTACATGTATAAAACAAATTTTAAAACTCTTCAACAAATCACATCTAATAACGAATAGCTACTCAGTCATTACTGATTGCATAACAGAAACATATAATAGTGCAGTCCACTTATCCAATAGCATCTAACTTGTAAAACACAGAAATGTTCAAACCAAAACATTCACACAAGTATCAACACTAGGATTTATAGTGGAAACCCAATTTGGGAAAAACCACTTTGTAACATGTTACTATTATGTTCACTCTTCTAAAGTGAGCTCGGTGAAAAGCCAACCCCGTCAAAGGTTACAAACACACTGTCAGGTGTGACTTGGTTAAAGGATTTAAACCACTCTGTTAAAAGTGCACCTTGTTATAGGACTTACATACACTCCATTAGAATGCAACCTTGTTCAAAAGATTTATACCTATGACTATTAGGTCAACCTCTGTTAAAAGGATTTTGACTGATACAATGGTTAGAAAGTAGCAGTAGTATTGATCTGAAAAACATACAACTCACTTTGCAAATATCAGATCCAATTTCATACACATATGCTGGCTTATTGATTGTGAACCTTTACCATCTCCATCACTGATATGCTCGAAACTCTCTTCAAGCAATCACAACACTTCTCCTTCAGCCTTCTCTACTTGTACAGTCAATAACATCAACAATACTTCCAGCATCCTCTCTACTTCAACCTCAACTTAGGTTTCCTTAATACTTCCTCCATTAGGTCAATATATCTTTTGCCGCTTAATATTCTTCATAGATCTTAGGTTTAGGTCAGATTCATCGAATCCTTGCTACTTTATGTTCGTCAGCTATCCTTCTAGAAATATCTCAAATCTCTTAATAGATTTACAATAAAACATTTTACAGTGCATTAAATGCTTTCATACAATCTATAAATAAAGTCAACACGTTTTACATAAACCAAGAATTCAATGATGTCGGCTGGAAATCTGAATTCTCCCACAAATGTAAACTACTGATGCTCAGTCAATACCATGTTCAACTCCTCAGTCTTCATTAGAAATCTCGGTCACCTCAAAAATTATTTTCTCGGCTAATACTGTCTTCCTCGGCAATTAACCGATGTTCGGTCAACACTGAATTTACTAGGCATATACTAGCTCGGTCGACACTAACATCACTCGGCTTAAACTAGATTTCTTCACTTTTGCTTAGTTAATCCTATCAGTTTAGTCTTCATTCTTACTTAGATAAACAATACATTTGTTAGGAATGAATGTTGAATGTTTGGCAGCCATTCTATTGTTGCATTCATGACTATGATTGTCATTGATGTCAACACAGTGATCTACTAGAGACTTGCAGTGTGTTAGATAGTGTTTGGATTAGCACACGTGGGATATTGCAGTTGGAGCTATGTGATGTTGAGGATATACTCTTTGATATGTTATATGTTTATGGTTAATAGCGCATACAGTAATTCATTTATTCATGGAAGTTATGATCATTTTGGTGGAAGCAGTATTCAGGTAGTGTTCCTAAGTAGCGGTTTGTGGAAATTGGATGATATCTCCTAATCGAGATGGAATCTAGTTTTGTGTAATTAAAGGGAAGTTGAAGACACATTGTTAGTGATGTGGATGACAATGCAAACTTCAAGGTCGCACGAGTGAAGAATTATTGTAATTGAAAGCCGACAGTTTTGTGTAATTTTGATGTAGTGTATGGAAACTTTTATTTTGTAATTGGATGCCGACTCATTTGTAATTACTTGGGTGTGGTATAAAGGAAGGAATGTTTTTCCTTGTTTTAATATGGTTGGATGTGATGATGTATGCATGAAGTGAAGAAAAGAGCTAATGAATTGTGAAAGAAGACATGCGAGGTATAGGGATTTGAAATTGAGATTTGATGCAGAAGAGAGTGCGGTTTGGCACAGTGAGAGAGGAGGTAACATATTTTATATTATTCTATTGAATAATCTAGAGATTAGTTGGATAGTGTGTTTAGTGATCTTGCCATTGAAGTTGTTTGGGCAATGGGTCCATCTGTCTTCCATAACTCTTAACAGGGTTAGAATCTTTTAGCAGGGATTCAAAATATCCTAACATGGATTCATATGTACTGAATGTATTTCATAAGACTCCTAACAGAGTCCATCCTTTCACAAGGAATATTCATATTAGTGCATCTTTTGTGGGCACCATTCCCACCAGGGTTTACTCTTTGATCAAGAGGTTCCCTAGTCAACATATCTTGTGTGATTGTGTTATTTTGTATGAATATCTTTCTATGGTTGGTAATATTGCTTACATGGTTTAATGTTGTTGAAGTTGATAAAAGTTATAATTATTAGATAACTGATTCACCCCCCCCCCCTCTCTCAGTTATCTTGGTGGACTTTACTTTCTAACAACATTGTCTTATCATTGTGCCACATAATCAAGTACTCATTGAAGTATCAAGATAACTCAACCTTTCCTTAGGTGCTATTGTTACCAACCTTGCCTTTCCCCTTAGCAACAGTCAAATAGATATAGTACTTTCTTAAATAGCAACAATCTTACCAGTTAAGGTTTGACATCAATGACAATACAACAATTGCTTCAATTGTAGTTTCCAACAAATATTGTCATTTCTTACCATCTAGCATTCATGGTTTTTTAAAAATTTGGATGATTTCTTCAGAGAAGCCTTGTGCATCTTCAGGTGCAGTAGTTAATACATCACCAATGGTGGTGAGTTTGTGAACATATCCACTTTGGTATGTACTAGTAGTGATGATATCATCAATATGAATTTGATATTTTTCCTTCATCATTTCAAGATCTATAATGTCTTCTCCTCTTCCTTGATGTGAATTACGACCAAGTTTGTAAAGATTTTTTCCATGTGTGAAGTACTTGTTTTGAGAGTATTGAGCATATTTTTTAGATGCTCAAGGACTTGTATGATGCTCTCCATTTTGAAATTTAGTGAGAACATCCACTTTTGTAGTGGTTCATGAGTGGATTTTAGTATGTTTAAATTGACTGCATATTCATTGTTCATTTCCATCAGCTTCTGTAATACATATTTTTTTTGTGATATGATTTATCTTCTTGTTTGATCACCTGAAAGTCTATGTGCACTACATCTTGTAGCTGGAAATAGATTTTGTAATAGCTCCCAAGGTAGTCAATCAATGCCAAACCTCTTGATTTGAGGTTTTTTATCTAGTCTCATGCTATCTATCCCATTTTTCTCTCCTCGTGTAGTTGTGAGATTAGTTTTTGGCTTGGATCAAGTGTGGGGTCAAAAATACCTTCTGCCTAATAACCTGGCTGGGAAGAGATTGGGCCAAGCATTTTCTTGATGTAATTGGAGAGATGGATGACAGTAGAATTGAGTTTCTTCTTATCATCTTTCATTTCATTTAACCTCTCTCTGACTTCTTGGTGTGTGAATTCCCACATATCAACTGTTTGGTCATGGTGAGGTGGGCCTATGTCAATTTGATTGGCATCAAAATCATCTGGAGTTAATTATATGAGTTTGTCATGTTTTCTTGCTTCTGCTACCTCAATGATTACATGACCTGTTTCTGGATCTTTTCCTAAAGCAACTAATTTTCCCTTATCCTTCAATTTTTTGGGAGTATGATTCCCTTAATGATTTGGGAAATAAAATCTTGGGGAGGAACTTTGTCTTCCTCTCATTTTATTTTCCTTTCTATAGTTTTCTCTAACCATGGAGTGGCAAGAATTTGGGAAGCTAAAGCTAAACTTTCAATATCAAATAATTTCCTAACTATTGTAGGAGTTTGCACTTGAATAGAAGATAATTGAAATTTGGGTACCTTAGGAGGAGCCGAACTAATATTTGCCTCTGCAAAATCAGTTGGTGATCGTGGCATTTGGTCGTGTTTGATGAGTCTAAATATTGCCTCAATTTTGTTCTGATCTTTATATTTAATTGATACTTTGACAAACATTTCCAAGACATTTTATTACTTATACTTATGTGAACCTATGCCAAGTACAACTAAAGCCACAAAATCTATGGGTAGCTTGAGTGATATGTTTTGCTGACTATTATAAATATAATGCAGTACTTCATATAATTATTTCGAGTTGTGTTCTAACATTTAAGTAGGAGTTGAAAATGTTGACTTGCATATGTGTACCAAATGTTACTAACCTTTTAGGTAAACACAGAGTGGTATGAAGAGTGGCACATCTGCATTAAAGAAGGAGCGTTAGAAGACCAACCATGGCGGGAGAATCCAACATGATTCCGATGGATATGTCAAGCTTTGAAGGAGCTGCTATTCTAGAGAATATAGGGAATTAGTCCTGTTATATTTCCTCAGAACTGTTGTTCTGTTATCAGCAGTAATTGTATTATGTCGTGGTTGTTTTATCTCCTCCATATTTGGTGAGGTTTAATGAGACTTTTATGTTATGTTTTCAATAAGCATCAATCCTTGATATAAAGGGATTTTGACTGATTTAGTAGGTAATGAAGAAAGATAGAATTATGTATTCAATATAGTGAAAGTTGCTTTGTTTTTGTTCTTCATGAATTATTCAGTTGTTTTGTAACCAGTTAAGAAGAATTTAATGGAAGAGTGATTTTGGATTATCTCTTGTGTTGAGTAGTTAGCAGAAGCCAACCAAGGGGGCCCACTTGGAAGGTGGATTAGATTAAGTTAGAATAGATTTTCTTCCTGTACTTTTCCTATTTTCAAATAGAGTTATTGTTTTAATCCTACATCATTGCCACTATGTTTATTCTTGCAACATTTGCAGAAATGGGTATTGTGAATGTTTTGAGTTGTTAGGCAGGCTTAGATTCATTTTATAAGTTTTCCATAGTAATTCCATTCAATAGTCAAGTGTGTTTACTTTCTTGCAGCAATAGCATAGATTCCTTTCATGCATTTTATCTTCCTGCAGCATAGGTGTTATGACTCCTAAAGGAACTTAGTGCACAAACTATGTTGTCCCATTTCAAGTCTACATCCCTGGGTTGACAATCTAAATGCATTTCATGATGGGGATAGGTAATCCGTAGCATAGATATCTTACCCTTAAGCAAGACAATGGCATGATTATCTCTACCTATTGTGAGACTGTTCATTTTTGGCACCGTTGTCGAGGATCATGTCAAACTGGGAACCTTAATGAGTCATTTATTTTTCAGATTAGTTTCCTATTTTTAGTTAATACAAGAAGTTGTGAGCTTGCTTCACAAGTCATCAACTTACTTGCATGCATCGAAGAAGGCAAGATGCTCATGGCAGATTTCTTCCAAAGGAACCTGTTAAACTAAAATAAGAGTTTGAAGAGCTTGAATTACCATTTCTTGATGCCAGTCCTGAGTTTGTTGCATCATCTTCAACAGAAGAAGAAGAAACCTAAGAAACATTTGACCTCCGTCCTTTCACAGAAATATTAGCCAATTTTCATAATAATCCTACTCCAGGACTACCTGTTGCTCAAAACCCTCCACATTTTCAATATCCAACACCTCCAGTAATGGAAGCTCCTACATTTCCATTTCCAATTCCAAGTCTTATTAACAATCCTAACCTCAAGAACATACCTGCTTCAGCACTTCCAAAGTTCTATGGTCTTGTTATGAAGGATCCTGACACCTTTTTGTTCGAGTTTGACATACTGTGTTGAAGTTTTGACTATAATACTAACAGTCATAAGCTTAAGCTGTTCCCAGCAACACTGAAGGAGTCAACCCTCAGATGGTTCGTGGGCTTAGGAGCGAATGCAATAACTAGCTGGGATGGAATGAGAGATTTGTTTCTAAGAAAATATAAATAATATTGCAAGGGAAGTGATTCAAAAGGAGATGACATCTTCCGTATGTCACAAAGGGAAGAAGCGACATTAGAGGACTATATATCACGCTTCTTATTTAGCCTACAAAAGAACCTGCAACAAGCATTACAGGAGGATTCATAGAAGCTGATTTTTCTAAGAGGAGTGAATGAAAATTGTCTTGAAGCTCTGGACCTCATGGCCGGAGGTGATATATATCAGACCTCCTGGGATGACCTTTAGAAGATATGTATGAACTATTCTAGAGTAGCAGTCAAGAAAGGAAGGGGATTTCACTTAGCGCTGACCAAAGGAAGTGGCTCTGTTATTTCAAAGATGGAGATTTCAAACCTCTTATCAGACTTTAAGAAAGACATCATCAATGATGTTGCTACACACCTGGACATGATGACCACCAAGAAGAAACATGCAGATGCAGAGGCGCAGCTGGCCGAATACTGTCCTCATTGTTACAAACAAAAGAAGGATTTTCAGTGCAAATTGGTCACAAACCTGGAGAATTAGCATCTTCCAACTGAAGACTTAAAGATAGACGGATAGGACGTGCAAGTATTCTTCGTTGCTCAACGTCGGCCATGGGCCACAAGACAAGGTATGACTCAAGACCCATTACAAACTTCAAGTCCATATAATAGTCAGTGGCAAAACCAGAATGTCCAAAGTCCTTCGTAGTATAATCAACCCACTTGGAATAATGCTTGGCCAAATAATCAATAGAATCAATGGTATCCTCCACAACAACCCCAATGGTCACAATTCCAAACCAATGGCAACAACCACAAGGAAATTGGCAACCCACTAACTAGTGGAGAGGACCTCAGCAATGGCCTAATCCAAATCCTGGATATCCACCTCTACCACCTCCAACAAACATGCCTACAATAATGCCACCACCTCCAAATACAAATCCTCAAAAGAAGACACAATTACCTGCTCAACCTCAACCGAATCCCAACAGTCAACAACCATAGCAACAAATGTATGCTATTGATGCTCAGCAGTACCCTGCCTATGCACTTGATATAGCTGATATACACCTAAGATCAGGTACTACCTTGCCAGCACCTGAACCATCCCTTATCACTGAAGTGCTAGACCTTCCTACAGCAGGAGTACCGATTCCAGAAAATGATTTGCCAAATACTGTTGCATCAGAAAATGTTTCCAACTCAGCTAATGCTCATACATTAGTTAAACCACCTTTTCCTCAGAGGCTCAGCATGGAGAAGCCCATACCAAAAGAAGATCAACCATTTGATATCATTGACCAGCTTAAGAACATGCATGTCCATATTCCCCTGTTTCAAGTAATAAAAGATGTTCCAGTTTATGGAAAAGTAATAAAGTAAGCTTGTCTTAAAAATCCTAGGAGAAAGAAAAAGGATCCTACAATAGTTCATATTATAGGAAAATTGGCTAATATCATGCTAGGAAAACTGGTAATACCAAAATATTCAGATCCAGGGAGTCCAGTTGTGAATATCATCATTAATGGCCAGTCTGTCAAAAATGCATTAATAGACTTAGGTGCTGCCATTAATGTAATGACTAAGGATACTATGAATAAGATGAGTATTGAGGGGTTGAGAGCTACTCCAACAATATTGCAATTAGCAGATATCTCTACTATTACTCCTAATGGAATGATAGAAGATATAATAGTTGCCTTAGATTCTTGGGAGTGCCCTGCTGATTTTATGATCCTTTCACCAAAAGTGAACCTTGTTGGTTACCTTATTATTCTAGGACGTCCATGGATAGCAACAACTGATGCAAACATAAGTTGTAGATCAGGGAACATGACAATTTCAGATGGGCAAGCCACTAAGAAATTAGCATTGTATCCTCCAACTCAACCGCAACTAGATTTGAGTACACCTATATGGCTAGACTTAGGAGATGGAGAAGAAGAACTGAATTATGTGGTTCGACTCATGATGTTACATAGGAAATCCTTTCTAAAGCTGCAAGAGGAAGATGAAGTCATTTAGAGCATTCTTAATAATGACTGTGTTGTAATTAAAGATGTATCTGAGAGTTATGTGTTAGAGTTAAGTACGTATGAAGATAATTTTGAGGATTGTGTGTTACCTTCAGAACCTAATATTATCCACCAGTTTCTACCTAGTGAAGTAAACACAAGTCCTATACTGAAAGTATCCAGGCTTGACCTTACAACTATTGTTGAGCTTTCTAAGGGTCATAATCTCCATGTGATTAATTAGTTGCCTCCACAACAAATGGAACAACTAACTAAACTGCTACAAACACACGAGAAAGCCTTTGCATGGGATTATGGGGACATGAAGGGATTAAGCCCAACATTATGTACTCACAGGATATATATCAATTAAGGCAGCCTACCCCTTCATCAACCTCAAAGAAGGATTAACCCAACATTAAGGGAGATAGTTAAAACAAAATTGCAAAAGTTATTAGATGTTGGCTTTATATATCCTATATCTGATAGTAAGTGGGTATCACCTTTGGTAATAGCACCTAAAAAGGGGGGAAAATGGAGGATTTGTGTGGATTACAAGGAGTTAAATAAAGCTACCAAGAAAGATTAGTACTTCCCATTACCATTCATTGACCAAGTACTTGATACTTTGGTCGGTAAGAAGTATTTTTTCTTTCTTGATGGATATAGTGGATACAATCAGATAACTATTGCTCCAGAGGACTAGGAGAAGACTACATTCACATGTCCATGGGGAACATATGCCTATTTAGTTCTACCTTTTGGGTTGTGTAATGCTCCAGCAACGTTTCAAAGAGCTGTGATTAGTATTTTTGCTGACATTTCACATGATTGTATGGAGATATATATGGATGAATTTGCAACATTTGGAGTGACATTTGATGAGGCTTTGAAAAATATTGAAAAGGTACTAATCTAGTGTAAGGAGTATAATCTATCCCTTAATAGTGAGAAATGCTTTATGATGATGCAGGAAGGAGTGGTACTTGGGCATTTCATTTCAGCAGCAGGAATTTGAGTGGACCTAGCTAAAGTAGAGGTAATACTTACACTACCTACTCCTACTAAACAAAAAGATGTAAGATCTTTTCTAGGACATGCTGGATACTATAGATGCTTTATTCAAAATTTCAATCAAATTGCTAGTCTTCTGTACACATTGCTTACCAAAGAAGCTGAATTTAAGTGGACACAAGCATGTGATGAGTCCTTCCTGCAGCTAAAGAACCTCCTAACAACTACACCAGTCCTAAAAGGACCAGATTGGTCTATTCCATTCCACATCCATACAGATGCATCAGATTATGCCATAGGTGTTGTGCTAGGACAAAAGCCTACTAACCTTGAGAATGCAATTTACTATATCAATAAAAGCCTCCATGGCCTTGAATTGAACTACACAATTACTAAAAAGGAACTCCTAGCTGTAGTTTATACATTGAACAAATTACGACACTATGTCATAGGCTATCCCATTTTCATTCACACTGATCACTCTGCAATAAAATATCTAATGAAAAAACCTGCTATAACAGATAGATTGGCAAGATGGCTCTTACTATTGTAGGAGTTTGATATCACAATTGTTGATAAACCAGGAAAGGCCAATGTAGTTGCTGACTACTTATCTAGACTACAAAATGCTAATGAAGACACTACTCAGGTTGAAGATACATTTTCAGATGAACACCTGTTCCATATAGAAATAAAAAACCCATGGTATGCAGATATAGCCAATTATCTTGCAACAAATAAGATGCCCTCACATTTTTCTTAGAAAGACAAGAAAAATCTTCCAGACAAAATCTTTCAGTTTTCATGGATAGATAACAATCTATTTTACACTGGTCCAGATCAGATTATGATAAGATGTGTAAGAGAAGATGAAGTATATGATATACTCCATGCTTGTCACGATGAGCCTTGTGGAGGTCACTTTGCAGCAAAGCAAACATCCCTGAAAATCTTAACAAGATATTATTGGCCTCAATTACACAAAGATTCAACCAGTTATACAAAAAAATGTGATAAATGTCAAAGGATGGGTCGACCAACGAAATCAGATGAGATGCCACTTAATCCAAAAGTAGTAATAACACCCTTTGATAAGTGGGGTATGGGCTTCATTGGACTAATTGATCCACCATCAAATGGAAAATCCTACATTTTGGTTTGTATAGATTACCTGACAAAATGGGTGGAAGTGAAAGCTATGCAAAATGCAAGGGATGAAAAAGTAGCAAAATTCTTGTATGAAGAAATTTTTACCAGGTATGGAGTCCCCATAGAGCTAGTAATGGACCAAGGCGCACAGTTCACATCAAACCTAATTACAGAGCTAATGAAGGAGTATAACATAAGGCATCAGAAGTCTAGTCCTTATCATCCACAAGCAAATGGATAGGCAGAGGTGACCAATAGAGAAATAGAGGCCATATTAACCAAGACAGTACAATTGCATCGCAAGGATTGGAGCAGTTGATTGACAGAGGTAGTTTGGGCTTACCGTACCACATGGAAGACAACAATAGGGTTCACACTATTTGAATTGGTGTATGGAAAAGCAGTAATGTTTCCCATATAATTTGAACACAAAACATTGTGCACAACACTTGAGCTAAACATCAATCTTCCTGTAGCACAAATAGAACATCTCCTCCGTCTCAACTCATTGGATGAAATGCACAAGTCAACATTGGAAAGAATAGAGCTAATCCAGAACCAAAGGAAAAGATGGCATGATTCACATATCAAGAACAAGAAATTTCAAGTAGGAGATTAGGCTTTACTATATGATTTCAGATTCAAGGAGAACCCAGGAAAGCTACAAACCAGATGGCTCGGACCCTATGAAATTCAATGTCTTTGATAATGGAGCAGTTTAGCTGACAACACTAGATCCAGTACAATTTAAGCTGCTAGTCAATGGACACCGCTTGCGCCTGTATCACAAGGCTCAAACCAAAGAAGAATTCTTGAAACAGTTCAACATGCACAGTTTAACAGCCCCTCAGGAAGTAGTTCCTACAGTAGAAGGTGAAAGCCTTCCTCCTGCAACATCACCATGACATATGTTCGATAGAAATCATAATAAAACTTCATTTAATGAAGTATACTTCTTCATTCACTTTTCTCTTTTCTTCTCATCAACTCATCTCATCCCTATTTCTACCACCCACTCAAATTCCATGTCACCCACAATTTCTATTTTCAAATGCTTTCAATAAAATGCCACATCAACAATCTAATGCGGCCGCTGGAATCAACACTCTCATTAGATCACATTCATGTATGGTAACTAATCACCAGGTACAAATTTCTAACTCCTTACTTACTTTTAACGCACAAGTTGAATTAATTATATCTAGTACTGCATTAAATGTATAATAGACGCATTAAGCCAGTTTTCCAACTTCGTGCTAAATTTAACAAGTGAGGACACTTGTTCAACTTTTGTAGGGGGTAGGGGAAGTGTACTAACTTCCAAGTGTCATTCCTAAACTACCCTTGTCATACCCCTGTCACATCAGTGTTGTACTTAGGCTACGTTCCATTAATTTTTTAATCCTTCACACATTTCCCGTACTTTCAAATTCCAATTTCTTGAACTTGACACGACTTCAAAAGGATCATAATTAATTTGTGAGGTAACTCGCACTTAAGGTATTGATGACCTCTGAAATCAATGCCATTATTATAGTTCATATCAAGTAAAACAAAGGTAATGCAAGCGAAAATATCAGTATTTTCAAGAATCACAATTGCATTTCAAAAGAGGGAATTTGCAGAGAAGCCGAAAGCTTAGTAGTGGGTTGGAGAGCTGAAAATTAGAGAGTAGGCATTATTAATATGGGCAGAAAATTACAGAGACATGGACTAGTCGTTCATAGTATTTTGCTGGCGGATGTTGAGGCAGTCCGCAGGTTCAATGCATGCGGCTGGCTTGGCTATTTTCTTCAGCTGACATAGTTTAATGAGGAGGTTGCTGTAGAATTCATGGGTACATTTGAAGAAGGACAAGCAACCATATGGGGATTGATAGTAGTTGCTACTAAAGAGAGAATTGTGGAAGTTATAGGGTTACCAGTTGTGGGAGAACATTATCCAAACAAGCATGACGCCAGGTCATCTCAAGCTCAGTTCTCTAGGATGGGTGATCCTCCTCTTGAAATTACTAAGTAGGGGTGCAACAGATTGTCCCTTCCACAGCCATTTCTAGAACTGGCTACGCACATAATCAGGTATTTAAATTGTGAAGGAAGGTTTTCAAACCTGCATGCTCATCATTTTAAGCTACTTAGCTGTATCAGGCATAATCTTTAGGTTAATATTCCCAATTTTCTTTATAATATGCTAAGTATCAGTGCCGAAGAAACTCAAAAAGGAAATGCAAACTCTAGTAGTCACCATGCCCTGATTAAGCTTTTGGTTGAAAAATCCCTTAGGGATGTTTCCCCCATGTCATGGGCAAAATTTGTCAAACCAAAACTTTGCAACCCCAAGTAAATCATGTGGCCCAACCTCTATAAGATGCAGTAGAATCTTTCGACCCTACTAAAGAAGCAGTTGTGAAAGTGAAAGAACTGGAATTACTGCCAGAAAACTAACCTCCTAAACCTATTCCAGAGAGTAATGTACCCACTTCTTCCTCGAGAAAAGGAAAGCATTAAGTTAGAAAAGAAATCCCTAACTTAGAAGGAGAAATTTCAAACCCTTCAATTTAAGTTAATCTAAGAAAATGGTCGAGTCCTGTAGTAACTACTCCTGTAGCATATACTCCTACAACACATAAACCAAAAAGGTCTCACCAACCTAAAATTACAGTGGTTGAAGAGGCAACTGTGAGTAGAAGCCCTCACATGAGAGGACAGGTGTCTCCACCTTCTCCTCAGCACCCAGAAGTTCCAGCACCAAAACCTGATAAAGAGCCCTTTGTTGAATATATTCCTGATGACTCCTCTACCCAGGTAGAATCCCATCATATGGAGGAGCCTCCTAATGAGAAAGAACCTAGTAGTAGCATGCCACAGAATGATCAAGGAATGCCTGAACTAAACCTTGAAGTAATGCAAGAGAGCATTCCTGTGAATGTTCAATCTACTCCTCCTCAGCATCCTGTATATTCTAATGTATCCATTATACCTTACCAATCAATGTGGTTCACTGACTTCTTCCAGCAAATTGTTAAGGAGAAGAAAAAGAAGGCTCAAATGCAAGAGTTCCCTTCAACAACAATTCAGTCTATCCTCTTTCATCTATACAACCATTTTATCTTTCATAAAACATGGTGGAAGAAGGAAAGAAATCAAATGCAAAGGGAGATGTTTGAGAAGGATGAGGAGATTGAATCCCTCAAAGAGAAGCTAAGGAAATAGAAAGAGAAAATGGACAAGGCCTTGAAATTAGCTGACCAGGTGATAGCTTGTAGACCACCACCTAGGGTATATGATATTTGCTTAAAGGAGCAATTTCTTTTGTTCCAACTTGTGATGACAATGAAGGACATTGATTGTGAATTCAAGTTGGCCCAAGAATTCTATGGTTTGTATCAGACTCTGCTATCATGGAAACAAAATCTGTTATGTGAGCTTTATTTGCACAATTTTATTATTCCACATGAAACATAGTGGAATCCTCTGCTTTGTATAGGGGACACTCACTTAAGGGCCTTGATGTTATGGATGCATAATGAGACAAACTATGACAGATAGCTGAACACCTACAGGGATCTGGAGAAATTTGAACCTTTTCCATTAAGGGCTGAGTCACATAAGCTTGATGTTCTTTTGAGGGATTGGCTCAATTTGACTTATGGGAGACCAAAGCCAAAAATTAGGGAAAAAGTATTTGCATTGAGGGATAAAGTTTATAGATATTATCAGACATTGCCCAATTTTACAGCCCAAAGAGCTCTTTCAGGAGTTAGAAGTAGTGGAACAGGTTGCCAGAAGCTTTTAGAAAATCAGAACCACATAGCCCAATCAATTATGAAGCAGCTGTCCATAGAGTGGCTAATTACATGAAGTTGGGACAGCAGCCCAGAAGGGAATTATGGATGCCTTTATCCTTCCATCCACCTACACTCTTTTGGCCCCTATATGACATCAATGCTACTAGACTGGATCAGTTGGTTGAGGAGCATCAAGAAGATTACTTGGAACGCACAAGGGGGTTTTACTACACTTTCAGAAGTGGAAAGAAGGGAAAGATGACTGTTGGTGATTTTAGGACCATAGAAAGCAAATACAATGCTTGAGGACAAGCGTTTTGATAGTAGGGGGCAGATGATGAGTCTAATTACTGCCTCAATTTTGTTATGATCTTTATATTTTGTTGATACTTTGACAAACATTCCAAGACATTTGATTTCTTATACATATGTGAACCTATGCCAAGTATAGCTAAAGCCACAAAATCTATGGGTAGCTTGAGTGATATGTTTTGCTGACTATTATAAATATAATGCAGTACTTCATATAATTATTTCAAGCTGTGTTCTAACATTTAAGTAGGAGTTGAAAATGTTGACTTGCATATGTGTACTGAATGTTACTAACCTTTTAGGTAAACACGGAGCAGTATGAAGAGTGGTGCATCTGCATTAAAGAAGGAGCGTTACAATACCAACCATGGCGGGAGAATCCAACACAATTCTGATGGATATGTTGAGCTTTGAAGGAACTGTTGTTCTAGAGAATATAGGGAATTAGTCCTACTATATTTCCTCAGAACTGTTATTCTGTTGTCAGCAGTAATTTTATTATGTCGTGGTTATTTTATCTCCTCCATATTTGGTGAGGTTTAATGAGACTTTTATGTTATGTTTTCAATAAGCATCAATCCTTGATATAAAGGGATTTTGACTGATTTAGTAGGTAATGAAGAAAGATAGAATTATGTATTCAGTATAGTGAAAGTTGCTATGTTTTTGTTCTTCATGAATTATTCAGTTGTTATGTAACTAGTTAAGAAGAATTTAATGGAAGAGTGATTTTGGATTATCTCTTGTGTTGAGTAGTTAGCAGAAGCCAACCAAGGGGGTCCACTTGGAAGGTGGATTAGATTAAGTTAGAATAGATTTGCTTCATGTACTTTTCCTATTTTCAAATAGAGTTACTATTTTATTCTCGTAGCATTGCCACTGTGTTTATTCCTGCAACATTTGTAGAAATGGGTATAGTGAATTTTTTGAGTTGTTAGGCAGGCTTAGATTCATTTTATATGTTTTCCATAGTAATTCCATTCAATAGTCAAGTGTGTTTACTTTCTTGTAGCAATAGCATAGATTCCTTTCATGCATTTTATCTTCCTACAACATAGGTGTTATGACTCTTAAAGGAACTTAGTGCACAAACTATGTTGTCCCATTTCAAGTCTACATCCCTGGATTGACAATCTAAATGCATTTCATGATGGGGATAGGTAATCCATAGCATAGATATCTTACCCTTAAGTGAGACAATGGCATGATTATCTCTACCTATTGTGAGACTGTTCAGTGCTCTTCTTGTATTGGTAGATTTTCTTGTGGTTCCATAATTTGATCTTCCAATTTTTTCTTCTCTGGTTCATCTTGAGTGTCCAAATTAATAAATGGAATTGAGTTGTTTCCACAGGTGGCGGTTATTCCTTGATTCTTTTCAGGGGGTTGATCATATCCTCCTGTACTTTGTGAAGTAGTTTGAATGAGTGTTTGGACTATTGATATCCTTGGCGGTGTTGTTGGTGCATTTCAAGTTTGTGTTGGAGGAGGTGTAGAAGTGGTAGACTTATTTTTACCTATCTTCTTCCATTTTACCCATTTCATGGTTCTCTTGAGGATGAGATCCATTCTTTCATCAAAGTCATCCATTTTTGACATTTGGAATTTGATAGGTTGCAAAGGGGTGTCTTTAATTTTTGTCAAATAATGGGAAGAGAGAAGATTTGATCCATCCTTAGATATTCCTTCTACATCAATTTGGAGATTATATAACTTTATTTGTTTAATTGTGAGACGTGACCAAGACCTTTCTCTCATCTCGAAGTCATCTTAGCAATTAGCCCATAAGTCTTCTAAAGCAAGGATGTGTCAAAAAATCAGCCCTAGTTGCAGGTTATGTTTTACAAAATTAGAGGGATCAAAATGAGGTCTAAGAACGTTATACATTTCAAATGAATATTTGGCTTGAGCTCTTTTGATCATATTCATGGCATTTGAGCTAGAAGGGCATGAATAAGGTCCTATTGAAATGGGAAAATGAATACTTGCTTTACGCCGCTCACTGCATCTATTGTTGACTTCGATTATCCATCTACATAACTCTATAAAAATGATCTTATCATCAGGATATCTTGGCAATTTGTATGGAAAGTCATCAAAGGCTCCTATCTTGAAGTGTGTAAATGTCAAGAATTGTGTAAAATAACTTCCAAATTTCATAATCCCCTGTGCAACTGCATGTGATAATCTCTAGCCAGGAAAACCTTGGAGTTCCCGACATAACTTTATTGTGAAAGCATCATTGACTCTTTGAAAATGTTCATAGCTTTTGTGTAATTGTAAGCAGGGGAAGAAATCATACACTTGAATATCTTCATCAAAGTGTGGAACAGTAGGTAACCCTGGCCATATCTGAAGGCATACTAGGGCATATATGATAAAGGAAGACATATGGAAAGAGCATGAAGTCTTGGCCAACACAAGCATCTCAGTTAGTCTGTCACTTATTAGATGTGCCCAATCAATATATATGTCTTTTGCATAGATAGTTTGCGCTAGGAAAAACCACCATTCTTCAAAATTTAGGGCTTCTTCGTTTCCTCTTATTATGTGAAGTAGCACTAAATGTATTGTATCTCCTTTTTGAGATTGGTTCCATAAAGAGTTTTGGGTAGTTTGGAACTGGTGGATCTCCTTATTTGGAACCATTCTGCTGAGATTAAAACCCTCCATCGTGACTTCTTTTCATTAAAATGAGAAGCAACCAAAGAAAAATTCCAAGCTATGTATTCTTGTCTTGAGGGTAGACCAAAATATTTTTGAATTGATTCTCTATCCAAAGTGATGAGAACTTCATTATTGTGTTTCTTAATCTGTTTGGTTGTGGATCAAACCTTGCAATACACTCCATAATCAGTTCTAGAGCTTGGATAGTGATTGGAAAGCCTATTGCCTGGATTAATCTACTATCAATTAGTTTCTGTGTAATGGGGTGTATGCAGGCTGTATTGATTCTTCTGTACAAGTCATCCAAGTCGTAGAAATTCAATTTAGTACCTGTTATCTGTTTCCATTCACTGTCTATTCCCTCTAGATGATAATAACCATAATATTTTGTAGCCATTGTATATAGCATAATAGATGGGAATAACAATCAACGATAAATATAATTGTTAGGTTGCAATTTTAGATTTTTTGGGTTTTGAGTGTTTGGATTGAGTATTTGTGAATGAAATGATGTTTTGTTTTAACCTCGTCTACAAGTTATTATTAAATCGAGGTAAAGTTGACACATATAATGGGAACATAATAGTTTTAGATAAGTATTAAATGGCAATAAGAGAGGATTTAATGTTAATGCATGTATATTGAGGTCAATTTATGTTTTCAATGTATCATGACCTGTTAATAATTTGTTTTTAAAAATTTAGGATTTGTAATGTGTGTTAAGGTTTTACGACAATTGGTGTGTATAATGTTTCTAACTCTAAATCATATTGAGATTCAAAATGTCTATGTTATTGGGAACATAATAGTTTTAGGTGAGTATTAAATGGTAATAAAAGAGAATTTAATGTTTGATACATGTATAATGAGGTCAATTTATGTTTTGAATGCATTATGATCTGTTAATATTTTGTTTTTAAAATTTTAGGATTTGTAGTGTGTGTTTATATTTTGTGATCATTGGTGTTTATAATGTTTCTAACCCTAAATCCTATCGAGATTTGTAACGTCTACGCTATTTGTAAGTCTAATGCTAACCCAAACATTAAGTCTTATTCCTACAATAAATTATAATTCAAACAACCAAAATACTTTTTTGTATTTTGTTATTATTAAAATAAATGCTTAAATAATAATGAATATTGAATATAACATATAATAAATAATTTATAATATATTTAATTATATTTTTGTTAATTTAAGTTAATTTATTTCGAAAATCCGCTTGTTTGGAAATGTCTTCTGAAAAATTCTTTTTACTTTGTCTGTGGGGTTTTAAAATTTTGAGGGCAGATGGTATGAAACTCAGATCGGTTTTTGTAGTCAAGGGATATAATGTCCGAAATTTCATCCTTGGCCTCTTGAAGGAGTTGATTATTTAGAATTAATATGTTATTTATATTAATTATTAATTATATAATTTTATAAAAAATTATTTGGTTGTGTAAAATTAATCATAGTGATTATTGTATAAAAGATTTTCTATAATATTTGAAAATTGAATTTTATAGGATGTTATAGAATATAAAATAATAAATATAATAATAATATATTAAAATATAATTAAAACTATTATTATTAATCAAACTTTATTTAAAACTTTTAACATGAAACCCAATTTAATTCTCTATTAGAAACATTAAATAAAACAAAAATGAAATAAAAATTGAAACTTACAAATAGTAGATGCACATGAAAAATGAATGGACAAGTCTTCGAAAAAATGGCTTTTGAACTGCATCACAATCGGAAAGTGAAGGAGTGTTATGTGATTTACGAAATCCTGAAAGTATGAGTTAATGAAAGGCAATTATCGACTATGGCAAAGAAAAAGGTAAAATTTAGAAAGTCAGCATTAGAGCTACTTTGTTAGCAGAATTCGAGGCAAGATGTGAGAATTTCCGCGCAACTGGAAGAAGAGGCATCAAGACCTATGGGTCGAAATGTTTGTTATGAAAGGAAAAGGAGGGAAAATTGTTGATGTGGATATCCATTGAATGTACAAAGTGATTTGTTTGTAGAAATGGCTTTATTAACATTTAAAGCATTAATGTCATTTTTTGTGACATGATATGCTTCATATTTATATTTATTATAGAAATCTCATGCAATAAGTTAAAATTCAAAACATCATTTGTAGTGATATGTGACAGAAGCAGTTATTTCTTATTTATTAAAAATTTTATTGGGAAATCATGAAAAGCACTTGTCATTTTGATTTCGTAGTCAGGGCAGACAATTACCGAAAGATTTCACAAAACTCATAAATCCTTTAAACTTGTTTAACCAAAGTTATTATTAAGATTTTTAGAGGTAGCACAATCTAGAGAATTAAAATCCCACATGTTGCCAAATTGTACATTTGTAAATCCAAGGTGCATTTGCTAATATTATTTTCCATTTCCATTGACATTGCACTACTCGATTTAACCAAGCAAATCATTCAAAACTAACCCATTTTGCGAGGAATGACTAATCTAATTAAAAAATTATACTCTTGCTATAAAGCCTTCCATATGGACTATAAAAGAAATAAAGCTTCAAAATGAAAGAAAGGATTTAACAAAATGTTATTTAACCACTTGATACCTAAATGTCGTCGTTGGCTTGATGAAGGAATTAACTATTTAAAATTAATATAATATTTATATTCATTATCAAATATTTAATTTTATAAAAAAATGGAATTGGACATTTAATTTTTTTTTGGTTGGTAAGATTGATATTTTAGTATTAAAATATAAAGAGAGTTACAATATGTATATAAAATATATAACAAAATATAGAATTTCCCCAACTAAAAGGCCTATATGCCAAACCATGGATTTACAAACCATTTTACAAAATTTATGCCTAAACCACCCTTGGAAACTACTTCCCATCTCCCGACAGTATCCATTGCTTTCCATTTCTTGTGCACTATTATGTCACCTAGCCTTCAAATCTACAAGACTGTCATCATCATATCGTTGTGCATCAGCTCAAAATTATGCCAAACTTTCATCAATTTCATCGCTTCAACTATTAGCCGCCATCCTCCTTGGTAAGGGTTTCTAGACCATCTATTTACATTTGTAATTGCAATTCTGTTCACACAGAGATGTCAAAAAATGATCGTGCTACAGGATTTCACCACCTTCCATTGTAATTCCTTTCGTAGAACCAAAAAGGGTCCTCATTTTTCCTGAGCAATTTTAAAGTCCCAAAAAATTCAAAAATTTATCCCCACCACCTTTCCATATCCACAGCTTCAAAAATTCCAAACCACCTTTCGCCTTCATGGATGCAGAGAACGTTGTCCCTTTGGATAGAGCACAAGGACCCCTAATCTGCCTCGAGCTTCTTTATATCACCTTATTTCCTCACATAGGATCTTCCATTGATCCTTGATATCAACTTTGTAAGCTTGTTTGTCGATTCTCTTGGGCCATCGCACGAAAGGAAGAATCCCCACTTCCATCCCCTCTTCTTCATCCTCAAAACACTCACTATAATCAAAGGCATAACCAGGGTGAGCCCATTCCAGTAATGAAGCTATTCCCACAATCAAATCTTTTGAAAGTAGAGAGACCATCACAAAACAAACAATTTCAATTTTTCAACAATTTCCAACCCCCAAGCCATCAACATTGTGGCAATATCAATATTTATCTTCCAGGGATGAGTAACATTTTGAAACTGCTCACCTAATGTGCGTTGAACCGCTTTCACAATACAGATAGATTTGCAGAGAAACAACTTCTTCAATCGTAAATCCTCCACTCTTCCAAAGAGTGCTCTCTGTTGGTTCTTGGTTTGGAACGTGAAGGTAGCTTCCATTGTTAAATCCCTCTTTCTGGTAAACCTTACACTGTGCATTACTGTTAAATCCCTCTTTCTGGTAAACCTTACATTGTGCACTACTGAATACTGCAAATAATCACCCTTATCATTGAACGTTTAAAATTAATGATAGTGATTATTGTATAAAAGATTTTGTATAAGATTTAAAAATGTAATAAATAAAGAAATTTTTTTTTTTTCTATCCTGCGGTAAATGCTCTGACAATTGTGATGTGTTTGTAATATTTTTACTCTCAACACAGGTAAGATACGTGCACTTCATGACAAGGAAAAGAAACATTATATTTCTTGGTGCACGAGAGAATATTGCCTTCTTAAGTAGGTACATTATTAAATACTAAATATACATTATCTTGTAATTTCTAAAAGAACAAAATTATCAATTCATACAAATAATTAATATGTATTAATCAATAAATATTTGAATTGACAAATTATGAACAATACATTAAACTATACAAAAACAATAGATTACATTGTAATAATAATAATTTCTATATGCATAAGTTTTAGGTTTTTTTAAAAAATCATAATTATTCAATTGATTTTTGTGATGGCTAAACACATAACCATAGATTATGTCTAAACAAACTTTTAGGTTTTAGTGAATTTGTAAATATTTAGTTACTTTTGAAACAATATGATTTTCTTGTGGTTTATATTTGTTGGATATCAATTAATTATTTGATGTCCTCGTTATCTCTATTTTTTTCTACTTCACAATTAAAAGTTTTTGGATATCAATCAATTAATGGATCAATTTTGGTAGTCAGGGCAGAGAATTTTTGAAATCCTGCCCTTGGCCTGTTGGAGGAGTTAGAGTGGTAAAATGTTTTAGTGGTGCCCAAACATAATGTAGTAAATAAATAAATATTTGTTTTATTTTTGTTACGATGTCTTCCATTCTAGGAAATTGAAAAAATCACATGTTGTCTTCTTATTTTGAAAATATGCTTGTTTGGAAACGTTTTATGATAATTCCTTTTTACTTTGTCTATGGGGTTTTTGGATATTGACGACATAAGGTGTGAAACCCGGATTGGGTTTTGCAGTCAAGGCAAACAATTTCCAAAATCCCGCCCTTGGCCTGTTGGAGGAGTTAGAGTGGTAAAATGTTTTAGTGGTGCACGAACATAATCTAGTAAATAAAGAAATATTTGTTTTATTTTTGTGACGATGTCTTCCATTGGGAAATTGGGAAAAGCACACATCGTCTTCTTATTCTAAAAATCTGCTTGTTTGGAAATATTTTATGATAATTCTTTTTTACTTTGTCTGTGGGTTTTTCAAAAATTGACGACAGACAATACGAAACCCGGATCGGGTTTCGCAGTCAGGGCAGACAATTTCTAAAATCCCACCCTTGGCCTATTGGAGGAGTTAGGGTGGTAAAATGTTTTAGCGGTGGATGAACATAATGTAGTAAATAAAGAAATATTTATTTTATTTTTGTTACGGTGTTTTCCATTGGGAAATCGGGAAAAGTACGTGTCAACTTCTTATTCTGAAAATCCACCTTTTGGAAACGTTTTACAAAAATTCCTTTTTACTTTCTCTGTAGGGTTTTCAGATATTGATGTCGAACGGTGCAAAACCCGGATCGGTTTTCGTAGCTAGGACAGATAATTTCTGAATTCTTGCCCCTGGCCTGTTGGAGGAGTTAGGGTGGTAAAATGTTTTAGTGGTGGATGAACATAATGTAGTAAATCAAGAAATATTTTTTTTATTTTCTTTACGGTGTCTTCCATTGGAAATATTTTGCGAAAATTCCTTTTTACTTTCTCTATGGGGTTTTCAGATATTGACGTTGGACGGTGCAAAACCCAGATTGGTTTTCGTAGCTAGGGCAAACAATTTCTGAATTCTTGCCCTTGCCCTATTGGAGGAGTTAGTATTTTTTGAAGTTTGTCAAATGCATTACTTTTTGTACAATTCTGAAGTTAAATAAAATGAAATTTGTTTTTATCATTGAAATTCTAAATTTATCTAATTTATTTTATTTAGTCTATTTTAATTATTCTACCATAAAGATATCACTATGATCATAACTCTAATGATAATTATAATAATGATGTAAATCTTAACTATAATCATGACCAATCATAAACTCTAAAACATAACCATAAAATTGTAGGCATGAATTGTAATCATAATTAAAGACCTAACTATAATCATTATGTAAATCATATCCAAATTATTTGTTTCTTTGGAAGGTATATTAAGTATTTAACAGACAATATAATAGTAAGGCAATAAAAATGTGAGCAAGTTTGAATTATGAGTTAACTCATTTGTGTTTGATACTTTCAGAGGTTAAAACATGAGAACATATCTTCCATTTTTTTTTCAAGTTTCGTAAATGCATTACTCATTTTACAATTTCGAGGTTGCCATCTTCAAATGGTTCGTTGTGGAAAGTGTGCTTTTGGCAACTGTGTTTTACTTTTTTAGGGCATCTTTTTAGTCATTTTTGGGCTTTACCGATATTGATGTGAGGCAATGTGAAACTCGACAAATTTTTTAAATTTGTGAAACTTCGCAATTTTCCTCTGTTTATTATAATTCAAACTATAAATCGAATCTTAACCTAAACCATGGCGTTAAGCTAATTTATTATTCTAATCGTAATCCTAAATACTAATTTAGATCAAAGTCGTAACTCAATACTAATGTGGTGTAGAAAATAGATAAATAAAGAAATATTTGTTTTATCGAAACATTGAATAAATGAAATTTCAATTTTTGTATATGAAGAAAGATTTTTGAAAATTTTAGAGGATAAGTCCTAACTTATAGTTTCGAGATTTCGGAAATTGCATAACATTTCTTCATTTTCCGATTGAGATGCACTTTAAAAGTCCCTTTTTTGAAGAAATATAGTTTGCTAGTATGAGAAGGCTTATCAATATTGAATTTAGCTCTATTTTATTAATCAATTTATTTATTTGAATCGTAATAGAAAAAGAAAAAGAAATTAAAAGAAGGATTTAAAGAGATAGAGATAGAGATAGAAAACATTTATGAATAAAATTTTATCTATTTTTGTAAACTTCGAATAAATTCAAAACCATAAAGAAAATTGTCATTCAAATATGTATTTATTTGTAGTATATAGGTATATGTATACAATTAGTTCTTGTTGATATTTTAAAAAAGCAAGTTTTTGTATTCTATGTTTATTTCAAATTCTGTATATTTTGACAATTAATTAATTAGATAGAAAATGAGTAATCTAAAGTAGTTTATAGTACTGTTCAACCCACAATTAGATAATGGAAATGTTAAGAACGCATTGAATTGACAATACTAATAATAGAATCAATTTACAATTGCTATCTTCCTTCATCACAATAAGGGTGATAGAAGAATCCATTACAAAAGACCAAGATGGATTTGGAATATATATCTTTGTAATATATGTATTTATGTTTTTTTTATCAACTTTATGAAAGAAAAATAGAGCTGAGATATTGTAATACAATGGCACAATAATATATATATTTGGTTACTTTATATTGTCATTTTGCATCAGTATTTGGTATTAAAATCCTGCAATCTTCAGAGCGAGTTTGAAGTATAGGATCATCTATATTGGTTCAAACCATTGATTACGATATGAAGACTTGATAAAATAGTTTTTTGCTTAGAATGATTAGTTACACAATGATGGTATTATATTATAACTAATATGAGAGGATGGAATAATGGATAACGAAATTCAAATATATATTTTTTGTTGATCAACTATTAATGAATTTTGAACATGTAAAGAAAAATGGAAGTATACAAAAAAAAAGATTGTGTACCAATTGAGAAGCGCAAATTTTTTTGTTACGAAATTATCACCATAATGTTAATGCATTTAGGCGTGTTTCTTCTTCTTTTCATCTTGAAACATATGAACTTAGTTGTATACATGCATATCTTTGGAAGTTGAAGGTTGGATGTATGCGAAGTCCTGTTAGTTCATGAACTCTTAAAAGAGCTGTGAAGGTCAATCCTTGTCGTTCTATGGTTCCAATATCAATTGTTGCTCTTTGAAGTGAAATTCCTTGTGATTTTTGTATTGTCAAAGCCCATGACATTCGTAGTGGTATTTGACGGTGAGAACCTTGATTGATTGGTGTGATTGGAACATTATTTGGCTTACTCTAATCCCAAGCTGAGCCTTTGTAGTCTGTAAATTGAACTATAACCATTAAAGGAAGTTGTGGTGGTTTTTCACCATCATTGTAGGCAATTGCTTTAACTTCTCCAATAACACCACTAACAAGTCTTGTTTGTACCCATAGATTTGAACATAACATAACTTGTTGGCCTATACACAATAGAATGTGAGATTGAAGTTGTTCTTCATCTGGATGTGAGCTTTGTAATTCCTTTAATTATTCTGCTATGGAAAGAGCTATTGGTTGTTGTAAAGATAGTAAGATACGTTTGTTATGTAGTGCTACCATCTCATTTGTTTCAAAAAGATGTGTAGAAGACTAGAAATCTTTTTGTTCTTCCTGGCTGAGAGCAGTAGTTGTCCTTGACATTAGTAGATTCCAATATGCAATTGTTGGTTCTGCATTTCTTAGATTTGAGATAAGAGTACGAAATTGTATCTGAATAGGTGTGTTTTTAGTTTGGTGGAAATTAGCATTTAATGTGATTACTTTTGTGAATGAACGCCATAGTCATCTATCATATGAATTTGAAGCATACATTGGAATGTCTTTAACTGGAGGTAGCTGACCTAAATCACCAAAGAGTATGATTGAGCGACCACCAAAAGGAATGCGGTTTTTTCTTGGGAATGCTTCTCTCAATCTTATATCAATTCTTTCAATCAATTTAGGTCCAATAAAACTCATCTCATCTATAATAATATACTGAATGTAATACATGTTTTCCTGAAACATTGCTAGTGGTTGACCTTGTAGCTGCACCATATCTTTGATTGGAATGCAGAGGGTTGAATGAATTTTTGATGCTTGTATGTTAAATGCTGCAACTCATGTTGGTGCTAGGAGTTAAAGAGGTGACTATCTATTTGGTGTTGAATCGATGAGAGTGAATTTAATGTGAACAATAAAATTAGATTTTTGAATGCTAGCAGTGCCATGAACAATTAACTGTAGTTGTGCTTGTAAAGATGTTGAATGCATATGTGATATAATAACATCATATGCCTTTTGTTGTTGAAAAGACAAATTTGATTGAGATTGTTGATGCATAACTATATGAGCTTGAAAGGTTTGTTGATTTGATTGTATGAAAGTTGCAGTTGTTTTTTTTTTTTTATGGACTCATTTGGATTTTCATCTAATTATTCAGAGAGTCAAATTCTCGATACCCAAGCATGTCTAGTTCATTCAGATGAATATGTATGCCTAGGTATAATCCAGATAAGACTTTCCATTCATTTGGTATGTTATCTTGCATCATATCTGCATTTCTTGAAGGGCTTGTACTTTCTTTTTCTTCCTCTGGTTCGCTAGGTGTTCGTCGTACATGCCATGGATGATAAGTCTTTGAAAATTTTTCCCACTATTCTATGATTTCTTCAGCTGATGATGCAAAGTCCAATTCAATGTTGCGGAACTGTTTGTATAGTAATAGTTCACTCCAACAAAATGATTGGTAAGAGATGTCTTCCTTTGAAGGAATGGTGATGAATCTAGGGGAGACTAACTATAGTTGGTGTGGTCCATTCTTTCCATTGTCGTTGTTTTTGATTAGTTCTGAAGGTCCATGCTTTTGTTATTTCAAGAAGTGAAAATATTTCTAAATATGTTGGACGTGCCATATAAACTTCAATTTGGTTTTGGAAAGGAATTGTTGCCATGCCTAATATTGGTAGACGCTGCAAGGTTTTTTTATTAACGTTCAAAGATACAAATTGTCTACTACATAAAGAGAGGGGGAGTTTTTGTAGTAGATGGCAGGTCTTTGGGCTCCAATATCATGGTCAACAAGGTTCTCAAGAACCATTCTTTGTAGTGCAGTTAGTGAGGGCATAACAAAATTCAATTTCAATGAAATTATTGACAACATTGCATGGTAAGTTTCTGATTTAGTTTTGCTTTGGCTGCATATTTTGCTATGTATTTGATGACTACGTCAATTGAAAGGACAAGTTGGCAATCTACATTTTCTCTCCAAATAGAAAGAATTTGGATATTATGTAAGTTTACTCGATCATCATTACTAGTTGTTGTGTGTTTAGGTTGACCCTTATTTGTATTGGTCAAGTGTGAGAACTCTTGAATGTTCCACAGAGCTTTGTAATGACATGCAAGTGCACCACCTTTCCATCTTAGACATGTATGTAGAGTGCATTTTGTGTGGCGTTGAACATGATCGATCAATTTAGTGTAATCACTAGAAGCATCTGTTGCATCTATCATTTTAGTATCCATTAGACAAGGGTCTTCAAGAGTACCATGGTGAATGCCTTGATTTCTCTGTTCTAGGGTTCGTGGATTCCATGCAAATACATATATGTCTATGTAATCTAATGCATTTTGTATAGAAAGATCATTATCCCATTGTAAATTTGAAATATCTGGCAAGTGTGGTAATTGTATGAAGCCATGAATATGTGGAGAACCTATGTGTTGCCATTCATACCTGGTTCACTTGGTTGTTAATAAATATATTTAGAAATTACATGGAAAAAACTAAGAGAGGATCTAGTATGTGTACATGTACCAATAGTTAGTTGCACCCAAAAATTTTTCCAGACTTCTTCATGAAATACAATAAATCTATGATGCATGTAGACTGTTGTTAGATGTGAATTTTGGATTATATTTTGTATGCACCATCTAGTCGCTAGAGTTGGATTTGTAGGTCTAGTGGATGTCATGACATTATGTAAATCAAGCCATTTTGTCCCTACAACACTCAATGTAAAAAAAGGGTAGGACAACCAACTTGAATGACCATGTCTATTAGTTCTGCTCGACGTTGGTTCTAGAAGGATCAAGTTCCACAAACAGTAGACCCGAACCACATTAGTTGATTTGTAATTTTATCATCAGGCAAATCTTTTAATCTTTGACGGAGATCTGCAATTGAAATAGGTAAAGAGCTATCTAGTTTTTTGTGAACAAATACTGTTGTTGTGGTCTAGCTTCGATGCTGCATGATAATATTGAGTATAAAGTACCAAAATCTTGGGTGTTGCCCAAATCTATTGTCATAGTATCGTAGAAGGTGGAGAGCATAATCATGGAGCTTTACTTATTTGATACTTTGTTGTTTAAATGCACATATTTCTTTTAGAAACAATGTGGGAAATGCCATTACAAACAATCCTTTAGTGGTGTATTCATTTATAGGAGATGGTGAAATGGTGGGCCATGTGATAATTGGTGTTGTTCGACCTTCACCTAATTGTAATAAAGACCATATTTCTTCCATTTCTTTACGTATTGTAGGTGGATTACATACAAACGAACTATTCATTTGTACAATATCATGAAATGTATCTTCCTCTGTTACATCTAATACAAAGGAGTCTTCTTCAAGTAGATTAGGTTCTTCTACTATTGTACAAAGAAGGTCTGATATATCAGTGGATTGTAAGGGCAATGATGTCAATGCAGTTTCATCTAATTGTACATCTTTATAATAGGGGTCATTGCAAATTTTATATTTTAAAGCTTCATGAACATGACCTCTACTAACATAGAAACTATATTTTTGATTTTGTATGTTGTCTTTGTTGACAATGATTATATCCAACACATCTATATGTCTAGGTAATAATTTTGCAATTGTGTTGGCATCTTGATGAAAACATATAGTGTGTCCATTGTATTTGAGTTGGCCACATTTTGCATATGTAACTTGAAGGATATGACTTATTCTTGCAATCAACATCTGCTCAATTTGTGTCAGCATTTGCAAACATTGTGGTTGTTCACTAGGGTCCATATTGTTCCATTTTGAAAACTGATGGCCATCTTTTTTGGATTTGCATCTATATCACATCAAAATTCCATTTGATGTTCTTATTTTAATTCTTGGATATCTTTCCATACAAATTGAACATGTTAGAATGTTCGAAAGAGCATCCACCTTCGTGCGTAATCCTTTTCTAGCATTGTAGTATTTTTGACATAAAGATGGACAATCAATATGTTCAATTGTATTAATGGTTGTTGTATGTTCTATATGAGAATGAGCTATTTGGATATGTGCTAAGGGAGGAGAAGAAAGTAGAGAGTATGTGAATAGAACAGTAATTTGCGGCTGAACTGTCTGTAGTTGGTGTAATGCAGGGGAAGAAAGTAGATTGGATGTTGATGATGGCAGTACAATATTTTGAGAAGTTTCTCATCTTTTTTTATTAATAATTATTTTTTTAGCATGATATCTTGCTCGTTGCATTTCATTTATGTGAGTACGCTTAGCTTCTCTTTGACTATTATGAAGATCCATGATTGGCTATGTATTGCTCTATATATCTAAGATAGTTGAAAATATTGAGGTTAAAAATAATAATAATATGTTAAATTATAAACCAAAAAGTTGTCATGCTAGTTTTGAGAATATTTATTAGCCACAGTATCTTAAATGTATAAATTACATGCTTTATTATATTAAGTGTTTAACATGGTAAAAGATAACTATATGTTGACAGATATATTTCTAATTTACAGAATAATATTCTACTCATTAAAGAGAAAATCTGTGTGCATTGGAAACTATTATTCATTGTCTATTCAAAAAGAGCAAACTTCAAAGTTGTATATAATATTTTATTGTATTTTTCTACATACATATGAAATGAAAACAAAGAAGTTTGTTAAACAGGAGAATTTATGTAATCATAGTAATTCAATATTTTTGTATTTCATTGTAGAAAAATGAGATAGCATATCTCAAAATTTACGTAGGTAGGAAAACATGTGACTATACAAATCTTCAAAAGAAGAGGAGAGGTATACTCTTAGGCAAGCTTTAGAGAAAGAACAACTATGCTCTGTGTATCTCAATGAGAAAAAAGAGAAGTTTTGATGTTGAGATCAAATACAAATTGACATTGACGAATATTATCCAAAATGTGTTTTGTTGCACCGGGCTCGACAAGTAGAAGTTGAAAATCTTTTGCTATAATTCCCAACAAGGCATTTTTTGGGCCTTCAAAGGCAGTAACATTATAAAGTTTGTCTGATGCATTTTGCAAGTCCATATTAAGCATGTAGCTGTAGTCACATACTAAGATGTCAGTGCAACATTTTGGACACTGGAATATGCGTGCACAATTTTGAGTAACTCTATTTTTACATTTTTTCTTGTCCACTATTCATGGGCATGAAAGGTAGTAGAAGTTATCCAAGTCAAGTTTTGTTATTCGTGTCGTAACACACACATGAACTATAGAATGGAAGCCTTTTTTGGAAATGGATGACATAGTTTGTGGATTTGTAAACTTGGGTAGTGGGTTTTGCTCTTTAGTCAAAGAAATTGAGGATTTATCTTCTCCTATATCTGTACACCATGTATGTAGAGAAGTAGATTCAGTCAAATTTGGACTGATTATAATTTAGTACTTGAGAAATTAGTATCAAGAGATTTTCCAGACCATGAAAGCAAATGACCAGATTTAATTAAGATAACAGTTCTTTTCCCTTCTGTGAACAAATCAAGGATTTGTTTGCCTTCATCTTCACAATGATGACCCCATAGAGTAACATCAATAGAGTAACCAAACATATCTTTTATTGTACTACATTTTTTAAAATTTCAGAGCCTTTTTTTTTTTCCCCAAATGGTACTTGTAGGATTGATGGACATAACTAATCCAATGACATCTATAAGGGAATCAACTGGAAATGTCTCTAATGACTCAATGCTTTTTATATGGTAGTTATGCTTGGGCACGGTAGATTGCACACATGTGGAAGGAGTTATTTTTGAAGAACTATGGAGGACTATTTCGAAAGGATTAGTGGAGCTACTATATTTTGTGTTAGAAACTTTAACATGACCATTAGATATCAGGTAAAGACTATCTAATTGAATAACATCGAATAATTCGTTAACAAGTTCATTGAAGTAGGTTACATGTATTCTATATCCTTTTTTTTCTATAAAATCAAAACCAAATAATTTTCCTTCCTTAGACACATTTTTGAATGAATGGATTGCAGTCTTTTCTAATGCTCGACCTTTAATGGACCAATACTTATGGTATAGGGTCAAAATTTTAATGGGGACTATATCAGATGAAGAACCACCTAAATGATCTCTATTGCTAGATGATGTTGTATTCCTAGTAGCTTGTACCAAAGGAATTGGAGACCCAACAATGTCTCCATGATTTGAAAGTACATCCAAATCATCAATTAGTATAGCCCTGCAAGTACAACGAAAACATATATTTAGTAAGGAACTATAACTGGGAGTTTGACAACCAAAATATGAAATAGGAAAATAATCCACATACATGAAATTGTGGAGCTGCTTGCAAGAGTATTTTTTGAGGCAGACAATAGAACCTGTAACTAAAGCTTCTTCCACTACAAGCATGTTAAACTATTCAGGAAGGAGGGCAAAATGTGTGTGCAAATCATAAGAGAGTTCAATTCGATATTTGGTACTTGTAGAATGTTGTTGTTCAATATGATGTATTGATGTTATCTGTAAACATGGTTCTACAATAGATGTTCCATCTATAATTTTACCGATTGACCCTATTGTTAACAATGCCATTCTCTTTCTTGCAATTAATGGAAGATAATGGGTTGCCAGTAATTGAAACTATGGTAGTTAGGTTTTTTTCTTCATATTTTTAGTTAAACAAGTACATATATAATGAGTTTTCTTAATTTTGATTGCACTTCTCATTCTTAGAATATGAAAAAAATGTATTGAATTCATTATTCACTGAGAACTCACCTGTGTAATGTGTATTGTGTAACTCCTAATCTTCAAAAAGAAGCGTAAATTGTTCTTGAACTTCTAACCTTTCTAATTGTGTATGCATAAACGGATGTCAAATAGTAAGCATATACAAAAAAGTTGAGTAATTATTTTAATTGCATTCACCAATTTCAGATGCTGAAAACATTTGAAGAAAGAAGAAATTTGAAAGGTGCAAAATAAATAAATAAAAAATTCCTATTTCATATCCATAATGAAGGAGTGTTAACAAAACACAAAAAATCTAAAATTCGCTCCTAACTAACCTGCCTAAATCTTGCACTCATAATTGATCTATGTAAATGTGTACTTTGCAAATTACAATCCCTAGCTTGATGGCTACAAAGCTATACAACTTAAAATCTTTTTGCCTGGTTCTATAAAATATGTGTAGAATAATCCTTATATAGGCTATGATGGTGGTGAAAGAAGGCGACTATCATGAAGGGGAAACTAGTTGTTTGTTGGCTATGAAAACTTTCAGAACATACGAGCAACTATTATAAGTTTCCAAACATTCAATGCAAATTTATTCATATCCAACAACTATCAACTGTAAAAGGCAAAAATACAGAGGTGACGAGCTCAAATATTAGTTGATATGCAATAACTATTTACTGTGAATCACCCAAAAAGCAAAGATGACGAGGATAAAAATTAATTGATATCCAATAAATATTAATTGTGAAGTACAAAAAAATAGAGATGACGAGGACATAAAATAATTAATTGATATTCAACAAATATAAACCACAAAAAATTTAGATTTTTGATATCCAACAAAAAAAAACCACAAAAATTTCATTTTTTTTGGCCACAAAATGATTTGTAATTGATATTCAATAACTATCAACAAAAAATAAATAGATGTTTTTTTACCAACTCACTAATTGTTCTCTCCGGTACCACTTTTATTATTTTTTTTTGGGCCACAAATTGTTAAAAATTTTTTTTGGCCAAATTTGATATGATAAAAATAAAAATAATTGTATTGCTCAAGAAAAAATTATTGAACAACCGACTCTAAGCTTTGGAATATGATGCCTAACAGGAGGAGACATTTGTTTTTTTGCCAAATTTGATATGATAAAAATA
The DNA here is from genome assembly GCA_027943335.1 of Chamaecyparis obtusa. Taxonomy (NCBI): domain Eukaryota; kingdom Viridiplantae; phylum Streptophyta; class Pinopsida; order Cupressales; family Cupressaceae; genus Chamaecyparis; species Chamaecyparis obtusa. Next base: position 176,706 of record BSBK01006589.1, read on the forward strand.
AAATTTATTACTGTTGAAGAAAAAAATTATTGAACAACCGACTCTAAGCTTTGGAACCTGATGCCTAACATGAGGATACATTTAATGTTTCTTTGCCTTATCGTACAAGGCATGTATATTGGCTATGTCGATGGTAAAAATCTTTCAAACACGTCACAATTGTCAGAGCATTTACTGCAGGACAAAAGAGAAAAAAACACGACGAAAAAAATAAATAGTTTTTTATTTTATTATCAATGACGACAAACATTTCAATCATCTTGCACACTTCTCCAACATTAATAACCGTTGATGCTGGAAACCCAGATCCTTCATTTTCATATATGAAATGCCTTCGGCATAATCACTTACTAGAAATCAAGATTTTCAAATAAGACATGCTAAGAACATTTATTGTTCATTGAAAAATTAAACTGAATTCAATTTAAGATAAAAAAAATTGTACAAATGTCTTTTTTTTTAATCAAGCACATATATTTAATTTGAATGAATATGATGTCGCGAGTTATGTTGTTATGTATTTAGACAAATGAGTTGTATAAAATATAAAAAAATCAAACAATTTAGTTTGATGGAAAAGATTTAATATTTTATTCTAAAAGCATAATAGTTAGGCAAAAGAGTTGCATAAAATTTGCAATCTAAGAGATGATAAAAAGTAATATTTTATTCTAATAGCATAATATTTTAATATAATATTTATATAGTGAATTAAATTAACTTATATTCCATGTGAAGGTTAATTTTGATTATTTATGTTTGATTTTTCTTTTGTATGAAATGAATAGTTGTATATATATTTCTCTATTGTCAAGTTAAAATTTTGATTACTATTGTTTGCTTTATTAATATGAGATGTGTTTATATTCTATTAGTAAATTATAATATAACAAATACACTCACAATTAGTAAACTTTAAATCATTTTCATTATGAAAATGAGAAAGTTCATTGATCAAAATAACACATACCAACTTACTCAAGTATTGAATCATTTTCGTATTGAAAAGAATCATTGATTTGAATAGCATATACCATTTTACAACTAGTGAACCATGTTTACTTTTAAACTTGTATTTGGTGATTTATATAGGGGAAGCATACCATTAGCCATTATAGCTAATGTTGCACACCCACAAATCCTAAACTACACATCAAATTTGACGATTATTTTTTTGGTTGTCTCCATATGCAACTTAACTACTTAAAAAAATATTTTTAGCTTATGGGTAGTAACGATGCTCCCTATAGAATTCATTAAGCATTGAAGGATCAAAAGGTGGTCATTTCAAAGTGCGACCCGATACATGGCCTCTTTTGCACCATTACCTATTCGCTTAGACAATAAAAAAGTTTGTACAATTGATCCAATACTTTATACAAATGCCCCAATAATCAACAACTTTTGCACAAAAGCCCCATCAATGGTGCACTATTGGTACCAATAAACTTGCACAATTGATCTAATTGCTAACTTTTTCAAAATGATAATGCATCTCGATTCAATTGTGTTTTAGTTTTTTCATCAATGTTGCAGATCACACTCTGTGATCCATCATCAGGATGCAAATGAGTGCTAGGGGAAGTGACCCAATAATTGTTAAGGGGTCCAATAATTGTGACCTTTTTGTCATGTTGACCCCCCAATTACTACTATTAAAGGATCCCCACAAATGGTAACACTTGTACCAATAGCCAATCACACATGTACTAATAGTCGATCATTTTTTAGCATTTTTGGTTGGTGATTGGCCCATTTGTGCACCACTATTGGGACATTTCATAAAGACTACCAAGACATTTGGCTACAAGTACTAGCATTTTTTAGTGAACAACTATTGGTGCAAGAACATAGCGGGTATCGAGCGACACTTTGAAAATACCATTTTTTGACCACTTGGTGTTCGACAATCTTTGTAGAGAGATCCGTGAATACCCAAAAGCCGAAATCTTAGCTATAAGTTGTTGACTCACAAACAAAGATACACTGAAAAAATTGCCTAAATCCAAATTACGATTTAGGAGTTCTAGGTGCGCGAAGTTAGCCTAGGCGGCTATTGGGTCATCTCCCCTAGGATCTATAAAAAGTACGTTGCATTCCTAATGATGGATCACAAAGTGTGAGCATCTATGGAAAAACTAAAACATAATTGAATCCAGAAGTGTTAGAGGAAGAGTACTAGTAACCGATAAGGGGTCCAATAATTGTGACCTTTTTGTCATCTTAACCCCCCAATTACTAATTTTAAAGGAGCCCCAAAAATAATAACACATGTACCAATAGTTGATCACCCATGTAATAATAGCCGATCATTTTTTAGGTCTTTTGGTTGGTAATTGGTCCATTTGTGCACCGCTATTGAGACATTTCATAGTTCGACTACTGTGACATTTGGGCACAAGTACTAGCATTTTTGAGTGAACAACTATTGGTGCAAGAACATAGTAGCTATCGGGTGACACTTTGAAATGACCACTTTTTGACCACTTTATGTTAGACGGTCTCTACAAGGAGATCCGTGAATACCCAAAAGCTAAAACCTTATCTTTAAGCAACTAACTTGCATACAGAGACAACAACAAAAAAAAAAAAAAGTCAAAATCTGACATACCGTTTATGATCTAGAGGTACTGGGTCTTTTCCCCTATCATATTGAAATTAAAGATTATGAAAATCTTATATTATTGTTAACTTTTTTCCAAAAAGTAGACAACTGCTAATGCTCTTTCCCTATATTCACCAAAAAAATTATAGCTTAATTAATTGAACACAATTGATAAAAATAATAACATATGATATAGAACTATTTACCAAAGTTCAAACACCCAAAAACACATTCTTGAAAATGGATTAGAATTCAATTCTTCATCTGTTGAAATCATGAACGTCATTAATCAATTCTAGCTGTGAAAGTCCACCGGCCAAAATTGACTTTAAGAGGGAATATAAATCTTGTTGTATTCATTCATATTCATGCCAACGTAAGTAATTACGCGCAGGTCGGCTTCAAAAACATATAATAAGAACAATGATAGTAATGGCGAGGTGACGTTCAAAAGGTGGTGAGGAAAACCACCGGCCGCCAATGGTATTGCATTGCCGGAGACTGGTTAAAAACAAAAAATGAATCGGATGATCATTGTTGATGGGGCCGTAATAAGAGTGGTTTCATCTCAAAACAGTGGGTTTTCTATCTTCAAGTTGCTTCTGCGGTTTTATACTCAGGAAGTACATTGTTCATCCTTGTCAAATCGTCTCTGGTTAAGATCTTCGAGATAATTTTACTGTTTTTTTGTTCCAGAAATGGAAACGGCCGATGCTGCGAGTGGATCAAAGATTTCTGGCAAGCTCCAAACCCTCGGATATTTTCCCAGGTGTGTATATACACTGTATATTCATCAGCGGTGTGTATATACATTGTATATTTCATTGTGTGATGGTTTACAATTGTATATATTCATTGGGGGTTTGGTTTGGTTTGCAGCGATTTGTGCTTGAACTGTGAACAGCCGTGCTCGGAGGGCGAGTGGAAGTTTAGTATTGAAGATGGCGTGAAAGGTTTCAAGGGGGAGAAGATTTTGCAGGAGAAGAAGTTTGGCAAATTGGGGAAAGTTTCTTATCGAAGGTCAAGTAAGAGGGTTTCCTGCCCTTGACGGTTTGAATTGGGGGGAAATTTTCTTTTTCCTGGGTATTTTTTTCGTAAGAGGTTCCTTCCCTTTGTTGTTTGAAATGTTTTTTTGTTTGTGATTGTGGGGAATTCTTGAATTTGGAGATGAAGGCATTTTCATTTATTCTTTGTCTCCATTCGGAGGGTTGATTATTTGTTGTTATCTGATCTCTCTCTGTCCTCATGAAAACTTACTTGAGAGCTTCAAGCTCGAGGTCTCTTATTCTTTCCCTGCAATTGTACATATGAACATGAAATTTGTATATTGATTCTACCAGAATGTTGATTGGAGCTCAATTGGCTTGAAGCCCCAGACAACTTGTTTTTTATCCAGATTTAGATAAAATGAAATCAAAATGGTAAACGTTTTCTTTATTCTCAGACAAATCAGTTTTATGGTTTTTAATATTTGAAATCAGAATGGCAAACACTTTCTTTATTTTCAGACAAAGCATTTTTGTGGTTTTTTAATATCGTTCATAGATAATTGGTGGTTGTTTTAATCTTCTCATGTCCTTTTGACCAGGACGGTAAATCTTTACTCTAGACAAATCAGTTGTATGGTTTACAATATTGTACATGTAGATAATTGGCTGTTATTTCAATCTTCTTATGCCCTTTTTTTATCAGAATGGTTGACACTTCTTTATTCTCAGACAGATCTGTTTATATGGTTTACAGTATTGTACATGGATAAGTGGCTATTGTTTCAAACTTCATATGTCCTTTTTAATCAGAATGGTAAACACTTTGTTTATTCTGAGACAAATCAATTTTGTGGTTTACATAGATAATTGGATGTTGTTTCAATCTTCTTATGCGCTTCTCTTATAAAAAGGTCTAAGAAAGATCTGTAAATTTACCTTTCAAATTTTTCATCAGAAAATCAAAACAACTTGCCCAGATGTAATATCTGTATATGGCGAAATATTCATTGCCATGTAAATCACATACATATCATGACATCCATAAAACTTAGTAGCCCTATGAACGCAACATCCATGATAGTGATTATCCTCCACTTCTGAACTGTTCATTTCAAACATCAGATAGTTTAACCATTTAACTTTCAGTAAAAAAATTTATGTTTTATCTGTCTCTGGAATAATAAAATAATTTTCTTATTTGGAGGGCAGAATTTTTTTTATAAACACCCTTTGTCCCGCCGCTGCCGTTCCTAAATTGAGGCCTTTTGTCCCAACGTCCCAGAAACCTGTCCCCCCATTCTGAACCAATTGAGAATAGCCCATGTGAACATCTTGCATAAATTCTAAAATATTTGCTTACTGGTATATGGTTTCTCAGACTTTTTTAATAATGGATTGATGACTTATGAGCCTCAGAATTAGCATGGCCTTTCAATCCACTTAATCAGATTGTATCCCTACCTTGTTCTAAGTTGTTTGTCTCTCCTACATAGTTCTACTGATGGAGATTGATGTAGTGACTATAAGGATGGGTTGAATTTTATATAAAATATGTGGTGTTTCAACTTTAATTCTTCTTCATTGAAGATTCTGCAGGACGGTTGATATCAATACTGACTGATTCATTGAATTTACACTTTAATGAGTCATCTTATCTTCAAGAGTTGTTTGACTTTTGACTCTTTGTTTGGTGGCTACCAATATTTAGGGTAGTGGCTATCCAGTCATGAAATCTGTTTTCTTTATATAACTTTTTATAAATTTTTGAATAAAAAAATGAAGTGTTCCCCCACATATGACTCACAATTTTCGTGGCTGTATAGCTGCTGCGTGTTGTCATTTTAGTGTAAGGTAAAATTATAGGGTTTGAAGTGATAATCGTGCTTCTTTGGTGAAGTTGTTGTCTTTAGTTTTAGTTTAAAATGCAGGTCGTGTGGGAGTTTAATAGGGGAATGAGATTAATAATTCTTATTATGCATTTAATTATTATAGCTATTGTTTTGGCTTTTGGGTAGTATAAATGAGTATTGTAGAAATTGTTAAGGACACCTCAAAAAGTGATCATTAGAGTGTTATCATTTCAAAGTGTTACCGGATATCTCCTTAAAGATGCTTCAATAACTATAGACTACAACCACTTTAAGAATTTGCAACACAATACATACTCCTCTAAGAACCAATATATTTTCCTCTAATATTGTTTTTGCCAATGCTATGCACAAATGATTCAATAGATGTGGCTATAGATGCTATAAATCCTAAGTTCACAAATGTTACCTATTGAGATGAGTGGCTATTGGCATATGCGAAATTTATTAATGTACTTATAATTAAGTTTTTGGTTTCTATAAAGTTAATAATTGTGAGGTTAGGTGAGCAAGGAGTGAACATTCATTAGAACATGGGCGGAAAATTGAGCCCCAAATAAAGTAACCTTCTTATTGATATAATAGTTGAACTTATGAATACTTCTTCTAATTAAAACTATGCAGAATCTTTTTTCTCATCTCTTTCATATCTAAAAAGTTTTTTTAACTTGAATATTTTAAAATTGTGATGTATAATTATAATTATGATGTTAATATCTACATCTTACATCTTAAAAATTCTCTTATAATTATGATTTTTCATATATACATTTTAAAAATACCCTTATAATTATAATTATTCATATCTACATCTCTTTAATTTTTACAACAACAAAACCTCTAATATTTACAACTACAAAACCTTTAATCTAATTATGAACGTAGTTTGTGGGAGAAGCTACTGGTAGTTTCATGATCATGATCATTAAGATCATGGATATAAATGATAGGAACCACTTTTTGATGTCTTTACCTAGGTAAAATATGTGGGCAGGTACTAGTAGTTTCCTTGTATGTGGTCATTGTGATAATAATAGTTTATAAAAGTTAATAATAAATTTTTTTAAGTCTAATCATTGTGATTATGTAGTAGTTTCTATTATAAAAAGTTTTTTTTCATAAGGAAGGATTTACTTCCCTCTCTATCAAATCCTATTTTTGTTTTTAAAAGCATTGTTTAAATTAGTTTATATACTTTCAAGGGGACCCACTTGTTTTTTTTTTTTAACTTACCACATTCTTATTATTTGTTAATAAGTTTTGTCTCGTGTATATAATAGGTGGCATAAGATATATTGCCACAAGTTCTAATAGAGTTGTATAAAAATTTCAATTTTAGCCAATATGATTTGATAGGTTATAACTTTCATCTTAACATTTAATAGTAGTGCAAATATTTGTTATTAGAAATCCGCTAATTTATATACCAGTGGTTTGGTCATTGTATTTTTCATACATTTCCTCCTTATCCTCCTTCCATTGCTTATGTTTCTCCTTTTTCTTCCACTCCTTTCGTATGCTTCTTTTTCATGCATACCTTCCAGTAGTTGTTTGATCCAAACAATGTTAGAACAATTCATAGCTATTGCCACATATTCATCTTCGACAGTAGATTGTGAAATACAACTCTGCTTCTTGCTTAACCATGTCACTAGTCTTTCTCCCAAAAAGAAAGCTCCGCCACTAGTGCTTTTTCTGTCATCAATATTTCCTGCCCAATCAACATCAATATATACCTTGAGATCAAAATTTCCTTCTCTTGTGTATAATAGACCAAAATCTTCAGTCCCTTTCAAATATCTAAATATCCTCTTAACTGTAGAAAAATGTGTTTCCTTGGGGTTTGTTGAAAACCTTGCAATAATACCGAGTGTGCTATATCAAGTCTACTATATACAACATACTATAACTTACCAATCATAGATTGGTAAAGTGTTTCATTCACCTCCTTAGTATCGTCTTCTTTTGACAATTTACAACCAGTATCCATTGGTGTTCCAACCGGTTTTGAGTCTTCCATATTGAATGTTTTCAGGATCTCTTTTATATACTTAGATTGAGTGATGTAGATCCCATCCTTTACTTGTATTTGAAGTCCAATAAATAATTTGATCTCTCCTATCATAGACATCTCAAATTATTTTCTCATCTCCTCAAAAAATGACTTATACATTATCTCATTACCACCAAATATAATATCATCAACAAATATTTCAGCAATCATAATTTCATCACATTTATCACATTTCAAGTATAAATTTCTTTTATCACTAGTCTTTTCAAATCCAATCTTAACTAAATAAGAGTGCAGTCTTTCATACCATTCTTGGGGAGCTTGCTTCAATCTATACAAAACTTTATACAATTTGCAGACCAAGTTCTTATTGTTCTTGTCAACAAATCCATCAGGTTGTTATATGTAGACTTCTTCTTCAAGTACTCCATTCATTAGAGCCTACCAAAACAAAAATGAATGGATCAAGACCACATGAGTTTTACCAATAGGCTCCTACAACCTGAAACAAAAGCTACACAAAAAAAACTAGCAAGCAGCCTCACACCAAAGGAAGGGCTAGAGAAAACTCTAGCCCAAGCACCCACAACCAGAAACCATCAAGTTTTATCTTTAACACTTCCCTTATGGGAAAGAAGTGTCATATCAAAAGAGGATGTAGACATCTTGGCTTTCTTACCCTTAACAATAATCCAACCCTCTTCCACCTTTGCAGCCGCATCTTGCCAAATCAACAAACCCATCATTGGTCCACCAACAACTTGAGAAAGACTCTTTAGTATTATTATATTTTATGTTGCATCTTTCCATTAATTTTGTTATTTGTGGGTGCAATTTACCTTTCTGGATGTGTAGATTCTTTGGTATTATTATATTTTATGTGTTCCTTTATTTGTAATCCATTACAAATTAACCTTGGCAAGTTATAGAATTAAGATATGTAGTAAGACGATTTTTTATTAATGATAAAACATGTTTTGAAGGGACACGAAACCCTTTACAACATGGTCACAAAAGATATAACGTGAAATCCCTCATCAAGGAATAGATCTAGACTGAGACAATAGTTTTACCAACAAGCACCCTCGACCTGAAATAAATGTTGCACAAAAAGCCAACATGCAACCAAGAACTAAAGAAAGGCCCAGAAAACACTCTAGTCCCACCACCCACAAACATAAACCATTAAGATTTACCTTTATCTCTGCCTTTGTGGGAACAAAGGGTCATATTGAAAGAGGCCGTAGACCTCTTGGAGATTTTACCTTTCACCATAATCCAACCCTCTTTTACCTTGGCAACCGCATCCTTCCAAGCCAATTAATCTAGCGCTAAAATCCCAACACCCTAAGAGGTAAGACCAACAACAACAACCTGAGTTATAGGGCTAGCAGTAGTCGGAGGGACAACATCAACATGATACCCAACAACATCCAGATTGAGATGGCCAACAATAGCCGAAGAGACAATATCAACACAAATCCTAGCAACATCCCTATAAAAAACAACATAAGCTTGAGACAAATCCCCACGAACATGTGGCAAGATAGTTGCACATAAATATTCTAATAAGAAAAATGTAGGACATCTCACATAATTATTTAAAAATAAGTATGTTATTAACATTTTTTCTTATGTTTTTTTAGTTTATTGTTCTTCTAGAAGAGAGCAACAGATTGATAACAAGTTATGTTGCTGCTGGCTTCTTCGCAATGACGCGCTCCCGCTCTGATGAGTTTCAAATGAACAATGCTCCCACCCATTTCCATGCGGAGGCCCCTGGTCGTATCACAGCTTCTCAGTCTGCTCTGTCTGTTGGGGCTTCCTTTGTTGTGGTGGTTGATGGCTCTACTACGACTGGTGTTTTGCCAGGGCTTTCTCAGACGGCCTTTGCCACTGGCGGTAGGGTTGACGCCTCTGTTGATGGAAGGGTTGCGACAGTGGGTTCCTATGCTAGTGCCCTTGGCTCTTATGCTGATGTTGTCGCCTTTGAGGCTGGCCTCCATGGGAGTGCTCCTGTTCGTTCTTTAGGTACTTTGAGGCCTCGGGTGGCTTCCCTTGTGACTGTGAGTAAGCCTATTCAGATACAGTTAGATTCTGATATTGTAGATAAAATTTATGAAACTGTAGAGATTTTCTCTTCGAATGTTGCTATATTTCGATTTAGGGGGTTTTGGCCTTCTCTGTGTACTCTTCATGCTTGGATTACCAATCATTGGGAGCCGATATTATCTGAAAATGTTTAGATTTACCCAGTTGCAAGGGGTTTTTTTATTGTTAAATTTAGTAATTTTGAAGATAGGAAATCTATCTTGTGTGATTGTAGCTTCTCCTGGGATGACTGATTCCCCTTGATGGCCAAACCTTGGCATAAGGATTTCAACCCGCTTACTGAATCCTTTAACAAGATTTCGGTTTGGGTTAGGCTTTCGAATCTTCCCATGCATCTTTGGTTGGATCTGGTCTTGGAATCTGTGGGGAATGCTCTTGGGGATTTCCAAATTGTGGATTCAGATACCTCTGATATTTTACATTCGACTTTTGCTCGCATCCTTGTTGAGATGGATGTTTCTAAGGGTCTCCCTGAGAATATTTGCTTGGCCTCTCCGAGGGGCTCTTGGATATAGACTTTGGATTATGAGGGTATTCCCTTCCGCTGTAGGAAATGTCACTTGACTGGCCATGTGGCTGCTCGGTGCTCTTCTAAGAAGGTGAAATCGAAACGACCGCCTTCTTGGTGGTCGGGTGTCTCTGATGAACATTATACAGTGAATAAATCTTCAGTTGAGATTAGAGAGTAGGCTGCAAGATCTTCTTAGGAGGTTCTTGCTTCTGTGGGAGTTGGTGCTACGAAGGGTAATGTTTTGGTTCAGCCTGTTCTGGCTGATTCTGTAAGGTCGGATGACGCTTTGATTGTTGCTGTCGTCTAGACTGTTGACTCTGTTGTCCAATCCGCTACTGCTTTGGACTCGCCCAAACCGGTTTCTCCTAGGGAGAATGTGTTGTTTGGTGTTGATTCTTCTTTGGTGTGTAATGTGGGTTCTTCTGTTTCTTCAAGGGTTTGGCAGAAGGATGCTACAATATTGGAGGAAGGATGGACAACTGTGAAAGGAAAGAAACCAAGGTCATTCGTTCCTCCTTTGGATATGAATCTTTGGTCCTATAAGGGTGGCTCTAAATATAAATCGTAAGAACCCTTGTTGTGGACTGTTGTCCCTTGGTGTTGGCTTTTTGGGTGGGTGTTCCCTCTGTTGTTTTGGTGGTCTCCATTGTTGTGTCTGGGCCTTTTATTGCTACATATTTTGAGTTGTTGTACAAGGTTTTGGGTCCTTTCAAAACCTGATTTTACTTAATCAAAACATGTTTTCTTACGTAGAGAGTCTTCTAACATGTTGTCTAAGGGTACCACTAGGATTTCCACCTAGGTGGTAATTTGAAATTGAAACCCAAGTCTCCACCTCCCTTATCTGTGCTGCAATCATCTTTGGGGTTGGATTTGAGGGGTGATGGGGCAGAAAAGTGTGTTGTCCTTAGTTCTTCTTCCCCGCGGTCGACTATGGATGGTCCTCTTCCTGTTGGTGCTAGCAGGGTTCCCCCCTATCTCTATTGTTGGTAGAAAGAGCTATGTTTGGGCTGCTAAATTTGTTCCTTCTAAGGTAAAAGCTCGTCCCATTGCCTATGCCAAGACCTCCCTAGTGGTGGTTTGTAGTTCGGAAGTAGTGGAAAAAGTGGATTTCTACCAACAATGTGGGTTGGTTTGTAGATTTTCTAGTTTCTGGCCCTCCCTTCCGGATCTACACCACTGGGTCTCAGACTCTTGGAGACTATTAGTCTTTGGTAACATCAAGCTCTTTCCTTGTGCAAAGGGTTTTTTATTGTTGTTTTTACTTAAGATGAACGTGATTTGGTACTGAGAAAAATATGGCTATGGGGGAATCACTCTCTCTCAACCAAACCCTGGACAGTTTAACCCTCTTACTAGACTGCTCAACGTGTGTCCAATGTGGGTTTGTCTCCCAAATCTTCCCCTTCATTTTTGGGAGAATTTTTACCTTGAGGCCTTATGCAACTCTATTGGCCATTTTTAAAGGTGGATGAGGCTACGACTGAAGTGAGTCAATCTAATTTTGCTCGCATTCTGGTTGACCTTGACATCTCCACATCCCTTATGTGTGATGTGATTCTCAAGGTCAGGGATAGGCCATGGACCCAATCGTTGGATTTTGAGGGCCTTCCCTTCAGATGTAGGCAGTGCTTTTCTACTGGTCATGTGGCCACAAATTGTTCTCTTTTGCATCATAAGTGTGTTGCCACATGGTGGAAGGATGCAAATGATGATCATTTGACTGTCTTGGCCGGTAACTCTTCCTCTAATGACACTCTTCAAGTTGATGATGTCTCCCCCTAGGTGATGCTCCTATTCCGACCTCCTCCATCCTAGTGGATTTGCTTGCTGATTCAGTCCCCTAGTGGCATTGACTCTTCTTCAACTGCTACTGCTCTTGATATGCTTCAGCTTGTGGTTGTTGAGGTTCAACATTGTTAACACTCTTGTCATGTTGATGATGTTGATTCTCTCTCTGCAAGGGTCCCACCATTTGGTGTTGAGTATCCTATTGATAGTATTGCTTGGACAGTCATTCGTCGGTGAAGGAAGAATCACTCTGCAATCTCTCACTCTTCTCCCAGCATTGTGGGTGAGTTACATATCCATTCTTGATGTGGGTCACTACCTGTGCTGCTAGTTTACTATCAATGATCTTCTCTTGACCTTGTTGTAATTGTATTTTGTCTTTATGCCTTTGGGTTGTGGTTTGTAAGGGACAACACCCTTGTTTTGTTGCTTTTAATAATCAAAAATATATTTTCTTACAAACATTAGTACATTACTTTTTCATTCTTCTTATAAATAGAGCTATTGTAATGTCGTAAATTGCACCCCATTCAATTATTCATTGCATAGGGCCTCTTCTTTAGCCGAAATTAAAATTCCTACCTAAGTGTCCATCTCATCTCACTTGCTTTGTCATCTCCTTTTGTTTGTATCCTTGACCGTATGGGCTATTTGATTCAAGATGCATGCGCACCACAAAGACATTTGCGTCGCGTGCACTCTTCCCGTGAATTTGCAAATTGAAGGTGGCCATTGGGACATTACACCTAATGTTTCTGGTAGTGTAACACCCCTTGTGGTAGGCCAATAATGTCAAAATTCTTCATGGTTTGTATAAACCTTCATTTCAACCTTATTTTCCCTCTCTTGGATCTTCTTGGTCATTTTAAATCACTTCTTGATAACTTATTGGTCTTCTCTTGGCTCTCTACATCATTCAAAGTGCTTCCATATCCTCTTCATATCTCTTTGGTCACTTGGCATTATTGTTCCACCACATCTCTCATGCTCAAGCTTGCTCTCACTTTCAATCGACCAAGCTTCGATTTCTTGGCTTTAAAGGGGAGAGATCTTACCCCTAATACTTACACATTTTGTTTGGTTTCAAACATATAATTAGCTCTTAATCTCTATCTATTATCTTTTTTATTATTTATCAGATTATCATTTATAATACATTGTATCTTGGCTATTTGTGGAGGTGGAAACACCAAAACCAAGTCTGACTTCGGCAAGCCTCTTAAACAAACAACCCATCACTTCTCTTGGCTTCTTGCGTGCAAGTTTGAGGAATGGAATGGAGTAATTGGATTCTTCCACTGCCAAGTTGTGAAATTTCTCTTCTCTTCCCTTTGTCTTAAAATGGTTGTTTTCGTCTCATAGTATACTTTTTGTTGCTTGCAACTAGTCTAGATTTAATTATGGGTGAAACCACAATAGTGGGTTACACTTTTTTGCTTGAACAAACACTGAACTCTACATTTTGAAATTTTTTTTTAGATTCAGATGCATATTGTCGTTGAACCGTTTGAAATCGGAGGATGAAGTAAATTAGTCTTTTAAGATTTTTTGTCTTGATTCTAAATATATATATTGAATTGATTTGAATAGTTTTTTCTTTCTCCCATGAAAACTAGTATGGTGTTGAAAATGTCATTTTCAAAGAGTAACATTGTTTTCATAGAGCATAACATTTTTTCTAAAATAGATATGAATTTGATTCTTTCGAATTTAGTTTCGTAACATCCATACAGAGGGCATGCACTTGGTTTGACGACATTATCAAGATTATTGCATATTTTATTAACGTTTGAAGTTGACTAAACCATAATTTTGACATACCTTAACTATATAGCTTATAACTTATTGTGTATTTATCGAATTTCAATTTTAATTTTTTGATAGAAAGTAGACTCGAAGACGTAGGGCACTCTTATTTTTCAATTTTTTTCCCCTTTTCTACTATTTTTCATTGAATGTCAAACTCAGAGGTTTATATATGATAAAAAAACCTACATTAGATTAACGTCAAAAACCATATACATAATAAATTCAAAAATTGTCGAATCTATAATCATTCGAAAGCTCGTTCTGAGTACTTGTGCTATGCAAAAGGACATCTCCTTATTGTTCCATTTGATCCCCACGCTTGAGCCCTGAAGCCATGAAATTCTTAGAATTTCTTCAAAGTTTGCAAACATGACCTAATCAGGTACTTTCGATAGAAAGTACTTTCAATCGAAACTTTTGACTTTCGATTGAAAGTACTTTCTGATTTAGAGTCAATTTAACTCTTCACTAAATGACTTTTGATAGAAAGTACTTACTTTTGATAGAAAGCTAAAGTTGACTTTCGATAGAAACTTATGTCGGCCTTTTTGGTGTCGTTTCAGGTTAATAACGATTACATACAAATAAGTGTATGTTTTTCTCAACTCATTAATTCGAAAGCTGCAAAATAATTCGCATTTTGGAGAAGGAAGACTTTTGAAATTGTATTTTTTCAAATTTGTCAAAATTTGGTGGAATAATTTTGCAACTTGTGATGGGAAATAAAAAGAGAAGGCTAAACAAGAGTACACAACATTATTCAAAAGAGACTGAACAAAGACTACGTGAAGAAGCAGGAGAAAGATATTATCGTAGGAAACAAGGTATGTCTCTTTGTCTCTCTTTGGATATTTTAAGTTGATGGTTAGGACTTGTCTTAATGAATCATGTAAGCGTGATATTGCAATACCTAATAAGACCTATTTTGATAAAGAAGACCTAATTAGACTTAATAAGACTAATTAGGACCAATTAGGACCAATTAGACCTATTAAGACCAATTAAAGGTCTAACTAGACCAATTAGACCTATTAGGACCTATTAGGACCAAGTAGACCTAACTAAACCTAACTAGGACCTATTAGGACCAATTAGACCTATTACCTGACCTATTAGCCTGACCAATTAGATGTATTGGGACCTATTAGGACCAAATAGACCTAAATAAACCTAGCTAGACCTATTAGGACCAATTAGAGGTCTATCCTAGACCAATTATACCTAACTAGACCTATTAGGACCAATTAGACCTAACTAGACCTAACTAGGACCTATTAGGACCAATTAGACCTATTGGTATTAGGACCTATTAGGACCAATTAGACCTAACTAGACCTATTAGGACCAATTAGACCTAAATAGACCTATTAAGACCTAATAGGACCAAGTAGACCTAACTAGACCCGACTAGGACCGATTAGGACCTATTAGACCAACTAGGACCAATTAGACCTAACTAGGACCTATTAGACCAACTAGGACCAATTAGACCTAACTAGGAACTATTAGACCAATTAGGACCAATTACCTGACCTATTAGGACCAATTAAACCTAACTATCCTTGACCTAACTAGGACCTATTAGGACCAATTAGAGGTCTAACTAGACCAAGTAGACCTAACTAGACAAGTATTAGGACCTATTAAGACCAATTAGACCTAACTAGACCTATTAGGACCTATTTGGACATATTAGACCGAGCTAGGACCTATTAGTCCACCTATTAGGACCTATTAGACCTAATTAGACCTAACTAGGACCTATTAGGACCAATTAGAGGTCTAACTAGACCAATTAGACCCAATTAGGACCTAATTAGATCCAATTATGACCTAATTAGACCTAATTAAACCTAATTAGACCTAATATGATCTATTAGGACCTATTTAGAACTATTAGGACCTAAGTAGACTTAATTAGACCAATTAGAGCTATTAGGACCCAATTAGAGCTATTAGGACCTATTAGACTCAATTATACCTATTAGTCCACCAATTGGTTACACTTTGATGCCTAATTAGACCTATTTAGACCAATTAGACATAATATGAACCTATTAGGACCTAATAGGACTTAATATGACCTATTAGACCTAATATGACCTATTAGGACAAGTATTTAGACCTATTAGGACCTAATTAGACTTATTTAGACCAATTAGGACCTATTAAGACTAATTATACCTAACTCTAGACTTATTAGGACCAATTATACCTATTTAGACCTATTAGGACCTATTTATACCTATTAGGACCTAGTTAGACTTATTAGACCAATTATGACCTATTAGAACCTAATTAGGACCAATTAGACCCAATTAGGACCTATTAGGACCTATTTAGACCTATTAGGACTAATTAGACTTAACTCTAGACCTATTAGGACCAATTAGACCTATTTAGACCTATTAGTTCACCTAATTAGACTTAATTAGACCAATTAGACCCAATTAGGACCAATTAGGACCTAATAGGACCTAATTAGGATCTAATTAGACTTAATTAGACCTAATATGATCTATTAGGACCAATTTAGACCTACTAGGACCTAATATGACCTATTGAGACTTAATTAGACCCAATTAGACCTATTAGTCCACCAATTGGTTACACTTTGATGCCTAATTAGACCTAGTTAGACCAATTAGACAAAATATGAACCTATTAGGACCTAATAGGACCTATTAGGACATGTATTTAGACCTATTAGGACCTAATTAGACTTATTTAGACCAATTAGGACCTATTAGGACTAATTAGACCCAACTCTAGACCTATTAGGACCAATTAGACCTATTTAGACCTATTAGAACCTATTTATACCTATTACCACCTAATTATACTTAATTAGACCAATTAGGACCTATTAGGACCCAATTAGGACCAATTAGGACCCAATTAGACCCAATTAGGACCTATTAGGACTAATTAGACCTAGCTCTAGACCTATTAGGACTAGTTTTGACCTATTTAGACCTATTAGTCCACCTAATACATGACCTATTAAGACTTAATTAAACCCAATAAGATCTATTAGTCCACCAATTGGTTACACTTTGATCCCTAATTAGACCTAGTTAGACCAATTAGTTACACTTTGATGCCTAATTAGACCTAGTTAGACCTATTAGAACCTATTAGGACCTAATAGAACCCAATTACACAAAAAATGACATAATTAGACCTAACTTCATTTGAAAGTTTTTGTTTAATAATGTTTACTTCGTATGTAGGAAATGCTCAAGAAGCACAACCTTCTGAAGTTGGAGAAGGGTCATTGCAAGCTCAACAAGCCCAACCTTTAGAAGTTGGAGAAAGGTCATCGCAAGTTCCACAAGCACAACCTTCAGAAGATGGAGAAGGGTCATCACAAGCTCAACAAGCACAACTCTCAGAATATCAAACAAGTAGACATCTCTCTCTCTCTCTCTCTCGTCCCTTAGTGGTGAATATGCATTTTGGGTCTTTCCCCTTAAGAAGTTATTGTTTTTGTTGTGTACATGTAGCTTTTCATGATAAAAATATTGGACAAGGGGCATCCCAAGTTGAAGTAATGGACTTTAGAGAAGGGTCATCCCAAGGTCAAATAAGTATGTGTTTCTTTCATTAGTTTATAAATTATTATCTTTGACATGAGCTTGTTTCTACTCATTTCATGAAGGTCCCTTAAGACGAGATATTAAGATATCTTTTATTTTGTTTGCAACGGAAGTGCAAGCAACATATGAGAATGATAGTCTACTCCAATAGTTGAAGAGAAAAATTAATCGTAAAAGCATATATCATTTAATTGAATTGGATGTGGAAAAATTGAGAGATTATGCTAAACAACCTATAAATATTACAAAGAGGGCATTGAATAAAAAGCCAAAGAAAATAATGAAACAATTTGAAAATATTGGTACACTTGAAAAAACCCAACTATTATCAATTACACTTCTTAAAGATGAGTTAAAAGATCCATTAAAATTGTTGGGTGTAGATGCAAGTTTGAAAAAGTCAAAATCGTGTAATGTACAAAAAAAAATTGTTGACAGTGTTAAGGAAGGTTTGCATTCCATTAAAAAAAATTAAAAACACATAGATTGAATTTACTTATATAAAAATCACATGTTCATGTAGAATCAAACATGTACATATAAATAAAAAATACATAGACTGAAAGTATGTAAGTTCATCACACATGCACACGTAGAGAGTGAAAGTATATAACATGCGGGAAACATCAATCATAGATCAAGTACTGTAAACATGAAACATATTGACCAATCATGTGTCAAACATTCTATCAAAAGGGTTTAGAAATGAAATATAACGTCAAACATGTCAATCGACTCTAGAGTCTAGAAATGAAATATAACATCAAACACGTGAATATATGTAATATGTAATATGTCTAGATCAAATATGAAAGTGCCTAGGACTCATCATGATGACTCCTCACTAAGCGGTTATACCTAGAGTGACTATCATGCTGTGAAGGATGTGTAGATCCCTACAGAGAAAGAGATATAAATTAATATATAAACATCGTACACATCTTAAGTTTGATAAAATATTACAAGAAAATATGTTATAAAGTGTGTAAATACATAGTACATGTACACACATCAATACATTAAAAACTAACCTGTCCACTACTGATGTCATCATCGAGTGAGTCCCGATGACGTACATGATTAGTGCTCAAAGGAGTAACAAGAGGCATATCCTAGTAGAGAATATATATATATATATATATATATATATATATATATATATATATATATATATATATATATATATATATATATATATATATATATATATATATATATATATATATATATATATAATTTGAAAATAAATAAGTTAAATTGTAACATTAAATATATATAATCTGATTTATACTTGTGTAGATGGTGGCACCTGATAGTACTCAGACTCCCTAGCCTCGATCCTATCAACTAAGATATCAAGATTTTGTTGCATCTAGTCCAAGCTCAACTTTGCATCTGCAACATGAGTAGACTGCACATGTCTCTTTAATGATGAATGTAACAGACTAACCAAATGAGATGGCATGGAAGTCATATCATCATGTGTCAACAAATCTAGGTAACCCGTAGTGGTCATGCTGAAGTCAACATCGTCAAGGCCAACATCAGAGAACTAGTGCCCTGCACTGACTGAAGGGTTTGTATGTTGTGCCTCTCCCAGTGCAGCAATAGAATGGTCAGTAGATGGATCCTCATGAGCATTGCCACTATGGCCACGGTCTAGGTGAGAAGGATGTGGCTGAGCGTATTTGACAGTACCCACCCGAACTCTAACATCTGATATGGGGATATCATGCTCTGTTGCTATAAATGTGTATGCATCTAACAGATCCTCAGCCAAACTAGTCAATGTGACCTGTGTCATCTCTCTTGTAAGTCCATCTAGGCTAGAAAGTGAAGGGATGCCCATTGCACTATACATGTCATGTGTGGTCCTACTAGAGGATGCTCCACCTGATGATCTGGAGTGTCGTCGAGACATCAAGTACTGACCAACTTGATCACTAAATATGGATGCGACAATTGCTACAATGTCCCCCACACTATCAATCGCACCTCAAAATTGGGTGCTACGAATAACATTATCTACAATAGGACCCAATGAAGGAGTTATAGTAGGTGCCCTTTGACCAACAATGGCCATGTGTACTAGCCTCTAGTGCTCAGCTCAACGAAAAACATCTCTATCATCAAGTCTGTCATGCCCCTGTCTGAGATGTGTTGGCAAATCAGTGTAATTAACAGCCCTACCTAAACAAACCTCAGCAAAAAGCTATTGTGCAAAGTATAATGGACTCTGGTCATTATTTGGATAACGACCATGAGAAGCTAGAAACTGTAGGTATATCAATGCTGATATAGTAGGATCCTAACACCTAGTAACCTGATATCCCTTCACATACTATAAGTCTGCATAACATGTGAAAACTTCCATTTTCAGGGTCGCTTTAGGCACTAAAGCATGTACCTCCTTAAGAGAAAGATGAGAGCCAACCTCTTGTTTCTTCCTCTCAAGTATGGCCTCTATAACATCTAAGGCGTAGGGAGTGGTACCATGAATATCATCTCTAATACTAATCAAGCTAGCAAGTATGGATTGACATGTGCTCTTATAGACACTAGAGCTAGTCAGATTATTTATGGAATCTTACAACTATTCAATTTCTCTATTAGTGCATGCAAATAGATCCTCAGGGGGAATCAGTGCATCTGTCATGTGATGTATAATAATATGTCTGATAGATCTATATATGTATACCTAGAAGATTTTATTTACTATCAAATGAAGTCTACATATATGTTTTCCTAATTTAATTGAAAAAAAAGAAGAAAGTACACATTTCACTACATTATTTCAAAGTAAAATCAATTACATAAATTACATTTAAATGTAAATAAACGTGCACTACATATATGTACACACACACACACATGTGCACATACATACATGTACGTGCATATATATACATATACATACATACATGTGAAAATCTAAAGTACATACAAATACATATATACATACACATGTACATATATATGACATGTGCATGTACAAGTGTATATGTACATACACATACATATATGTATGTGTATGTACATATACATGTGTACATACATGTCATATATGTGTGTGTATATATGTGACATGTATATATACATACATGTACATATATATATGACATATTTACACATGTGACATATACGTATATACATGTGTACATATACGTATATGTATGTGTATGTACATATACATGTGTACATACATACATCGTATATATGTATGTGTATATATGTGACATGTATACATGTATATATACATACATGTACATATATATGACATGTATGTACATACACATGCACATATTTGTATGACATACATGCATGTACATGTGTATATGTACATACATGTCTACATATATATACATACACATGTACATATATATGACATGTATGTACATGTATATGTATACATGTGTCATATATATGTACATGTGTACATGTGTATGTATACACATGTACATATATATGACACATGTACATATATGTATATATGTATGTATGTATATATATATATACATACAGATGTACATCTATACGACATGCATGTACATGTACATACATGTCATATTATATATGTATAAGTATATATGTGATATGTATACATGTATGTATATATATATATATATATATATATATAGACCACACACACACACACATACATGTATATATACATATGTACATGTATATATATGTATATACATACACATATACATGTATATATACATATAGTATGTCTATATATATATATACATATACATACATATACATATACATATATATACACATATACATGTATATGAACATATACATATTTATACATGTATATAAACATATACATATTTATATATATGTATATATACCTATACATGTGTATATATATGTATATATACATATAAACATATATACATGCATATATACATATACATGTGTATACATGAATATATACACATATACATGTATATATAACATACATATACATGCATATACATGTATACATATATATATATATATATATATATATACATAATATATATATATATATACATATATATATATATATCTGTATATACATATATATATATATCTGTATATATATACATATATGTATATATATATATACATATATGTATATATATATATACATACATATATATATATATATATATATATATACATACATATATATATATATATATATATATAGATATATATATATATATATATATATATATATGTATATATATATATATATATATATATATATATATATGTATATGTATATATATATATATATGTATATGTATATATATATATATGTATAAATATATATAATATATATATACATATATATGTATATATATACATACATATATATACATATATATGTATATATATACATATATATATTAAAAATAATAAATAATACAAATAAAAAATAAAATACATCAGAAAACAATGTTCGATAGTCGGAAGCCTGCAACTTTCAACCCCTCCGAAACTGTGAAACTAATAGTTTTAGCGGGGTTAAAAACCCCCCAAAACTTTACTTCCAAACTTTCGATCGAAAGTAGGGAAGTTACTTTCGATCAAAATTAGGGAAGTACTTTTGATCGAAAGTAAGGTATTTCTGTACTTTTGATCAAAAGTAACTTACTTCCGATTGAAAGTTTATGCTAGTTGCAATCGAAAGTAGGGTGGGTAGATTTTGTGGGTTGCGCTTTTCGGGACAAATTCATTCCTCCGAAAAAGTGTACCCACTATTGTGGGTTCACCCTTATGTTTATTTACTTTTGTCTTGTACCTTTTTGCTACAAGTCCTTGTACTTTGTCCCTATAGGAAGCACATGCATCGTCTTGGCAACCTAAATTTGTGTTGTAGTCCTAGACTTGCGCAAGTTTCCTAGACAGTGAGTTAGCAGGGCCTGCCAGTTGATCTTTGATTGTTTTCTCTTTCATTTACAATAATCTAAATAACTTTATCATTTAGTAGCATAAAGTTATTTCTATTTTACTTATTTTGCATTCACAATTAAACCTCGATTTCTTTTCATTAATTGAGCTCCCTAGCTCACAAGAGCGCTAGTAGAAGTGAGGTGGCGTTGAATTGATTCATTCCTTAAGGTTTCATCAATGTCGAGGGTGGCAAATTCTCTTTTGCACATTTTGGTGAACCTAACATGAATGAAAAATTCATCTTTGGTTCTCTGCACATGATTGTTGGAATGTTGTGAGGCTCTTTAATGAGCTTCACAACCCATACCACTTCAAAAATTGTCATAAGGAGATCCTTAAGATCCAACATTCCTCTTGATCAATATAGTCCTACTAGATTGGGCCCAATTTTTACTAGAAATGTGAATCTTAACAACCCTTAAGGATCTCATTCTTTCAATCCAATATAGGAAATCAACACTTCACCTAAATCTGATTCTTAAAAAACAACTTCAACAAACTCTCCTCTTGTTGTAGAACATGAGTTTGTTCTTACGATCCAATTTCATCAAATTTAGTCTCTTGAAGAGAACCTGAGGGATTTTGAAGGAGTTCTCTGCAAAGAAAATGTCTATAGAGGTCAGCTCGACCATTAGCAACATAAGGGAAATGCTAATTTTGGATAAGAAAAGTCTTGAAATAGTGATGGCATTAAGCAAAACCATGGGAGCTCATGTATCTATCACTCTGCCTAACCCCTTGAATGTTTAATTACGCCACTAGATCATAGATCAACATCGTTATGCCAAGTGTATTTGTACACATGGTAGAACCAAGTCCTAGCATTGATCCCCTATCTAGCAACGTCATGCCTCATATCACTGTGGGTAAGGCTCCCCTAGGGTACAACATACCACTTCCTAGCACTAGAGCTAGTGTCGGTAGCAATGTTGGTGACGGTGTCGATGTTGGTGCTAGTCCCAATACTAGTCCAAGTGTTGGTGATGGTGGTTCCTCCACCACTCATGCTACTGCTAGTATAGGTAATCCACCTTCGCCTCCCTCACCTCATAATCTTGTTCTTAATACCATATTGCAAAATATGGGTCAATTGTAGCAACAACTTGCCAATATTTCCACTGTTGTTAATCAATCCTCTCTTCCACCATACTATCAACACAATCTACTTTCCATGCAAGTACTTAACACTTTTCTTCCATAGGGGGTTGAGTCCTTAAAGTTTGACCAATATAATGGTATTGGGGATCCTCATCTTCATATTGACTCCTATATCACTTTGTGCAGTGACTATCACAACTTGGATTATGACTTGACTAAGCTATTCTCCCAGTCTCTTGAGGGGGCCGTGTTAAAATGCTACAACACTCTTTGAGATTATTCCATTCAAATAGTTGATCGTTAATGGATGTTTTCCTCAAACGGTTCCAAGAAAACATTGGCAACAAGGTCACTAGTGTTGACCTTGTTCATTATAAGAAAAAATCAAATGGGAAGGTAACTAATTTCATCTCAAGGTACCAATCTATATCTACAAAATTTCCCTATGCCCTACTTGATGGTGACCTCCAAAGGGTGTTCATCAAGAACCCACATACAACATTTTGGAAGAAACTTTCCTTGAATTGATACTTGAACATCACTAATCTTTGCAATGCTCTAATTCATTATTAGCACATGATGGCTCAATTTGAAGAGTCTTGAATGCCTTTGGGGGTCCTAGAAAATAAAAGCTATGGTCAATGTGATTACACTTCCTTGGGAAGTTACTTCTTTATGGAACCTCAATGAAATCATGTTTTTACTAAGCTAATTCATTCCTACTCAAGGATCCTACACAAGTTGTTGAAAGACAACCAACTGATAGTTCATACCCTTGGTATGATAGTTCTAAGTTTTGCCAATATCATCATGTACCTGGTCAAGACACTAGATGTTGCATATGTCTTTCACATATTATCCAAGACCATATAGATAGCAGTGCCATTCGAGACTCTGAAAATAAGCAAAAAGCTAATAGTTCAGTGGAAAAGACAAATAGTGAACTCCGGATCTACTTGGATCCTTTCTCGCCACATTCAAGAAATTATATAGATGCAACTTCTTCTCTCCTTACGAATTACGCGCACGCACACACATGAACGAATGATTAGACAGATGAAATTTTCTTTGTTTAAGACAACATTATTCAATATAATACATAAATATTGACTTGAGTAGATGATTTCACTTTAACTTTTTAAAAATATATTATTGTTTGACGATTGTATTGTTCATTGAAGTGGTTGCATATGATAATACTCATTTGAAGAAAAAGGAAAGTAAGAAGTATGAGGGAGACTCCATTTGCATTTCCAAACACAATATTTATTTTGTATCTAATATAAATGAGTTATTTTTGTATAAGGTTACATTAGGTCGTATGTATAGGTAGTGGTGTCAAGTAGATAATTCATAAGAGATGGTAGTCTACTACTTTGAACATAATTACGTAAGTGTATTGTGCAAGAAACTACTTATGGTTATATTGTATATAATCATTGCATTTATGTAATATTTCTTGTTGAAAGCCATCTCTTTTTAAGAAATAGTTATTAATCCCTTCTCCATGCAATCAATGTTCTATTTCATATCAATATAACTATATGTGGCATTTCACACTTTTTTGGAGAAATAATTTTTCCATTAATTTTGTTTTTGATTAAAGTAAAAATAGGTTTTGAAGGACCCAAAACCCTTTACATAAAGATTACACAAGATAAATCATGAAAGCCCACCAAAATAAGAAAGAACGGATCAAGACCACAACATGGGTTTACCAACGGGCTCCCACAACTTGAAACAAAAGCTACACAAAAAAATTAGCAAGCACCCTCACACCAAAGGAAGGATCAAAGAAAACTCCAGCCCAAGCACCCACAACTAGGAACCATCAAGATTTAACTTTAGCACTTCCCTTGTGGGAACGAAGTGTCATATCAAAAGAGGGTGTAGACATATTGGCTTTCTTACCCTTAATAGTAACCCAACCCTCTTCCATCTTTGTAGCCGCATCTTGCCAAATAAATGAACCCGTTGTTGGTCCACCAACAACCTGAGAAAGGTTCTTTAGTATTATTATATTTAATGTTGAATCTCTCCATTCATTTTGTTTTTGATTAGAGGAAAACAGGTTTTGAAGGGGCCCCGAAACTTTGTACACTTTGGTCATAAAAGATTTTCAAAGCAACACTCTAAAAAGGAATAGATCAAGACCACAACGAGGGTTTTGCAATAGGGTCCCACAACCTGGAGAAAAAATGGTACCAGAAGAAGGAAACTGGGACCCTGACTAAAGAAGTCGTTGCAAGAAAGATATTTCAGTTCTAATCAGCAGCCCTGAAACTACTAGTGATCAACAAAGAGAACTTGCCAACCGCAAAGATAGATCATTTCTTCCCCTTTTGAGAACGAAGGGACATATGGAAAGAGGGCAGAAGTTTAGATCTTTTTGTTCCTTTAAAAAAAGTCGACCCATCTTCCGCTTTCTTAGCCAAATCCTGCCAAGATATCGAATCAAGAACCGTGGTGCCCAAAGATAGGGAATCAAGAGATTGTCCCAGGATAGGGCCACCAGTATCTAGAGAGGCTTAATCGAGAGATGAAACTATAGCAATCGTTCCAGCGTGATCCAGCGAAGCATTGTCAGTAGGAGGGAAAAATGCCTCACAACCATCAGAGACCTGAACAACTGAATCAGAACGAATCCAAGAACCAGGGAAGGATGCATCTCTTGGGGGAGAGCCAAAAGTAGTACCAAGAGGCGTAGGGGCCCTAGAAGTCTCTTGAGAGGAAGAAACAACCTGAGAAAAGCTTTGAGAAGTGGAGGCCTTCACAACAGAGTAATGATGGGAGGAGGCTCCCTTCCACCAAGAAGCAGATTTTTTAACCTTTTCCAATCCACATTGATCCGATAAGTGACCAGTTTTAAAACATCTCCTGCATCTAAGGGGAGACCTTCATAATCCAAGGATTGAATCCAGAATCCTTTAGGATGTTGTAGCTGTATCTTTTCCGAAAGACCCTTGGAATAATCCAAATCAACTAGAATCCTAGCATATGTGGAATGAAGAATATCATCAGATTCCTCATCAGCCATCAAAAAATCTCCAAGAGCCTCCCCCACAGCCTCGAACAGAGAATCAACCCAAAAGTGAAGAGGGAGGTTGGGAAGCCTCACCCAAGTGGGAACCTTTGAGAAAGTCTTTGTAGAGGCATCAAAGTCAGGGTGCCAAGGCTTCACCATGAGCATGAACCTGGTGTCCCAGCTAAAAAAGTGATCGCAAAGAATCAATTTCCTATCAGTTGGATTCTCAAACTTAGCTATGAAAAAACCCCTCGCAAGAGGAAATATGTGAGCTGTTTTTGAAATAATGGGTTCCCATTGGCGGGTGATCCAAGCATGCAAATCTGAGAGACTTGACCATAAGCCCTTGAACCTGCAGATGAGACCATGATCCACAAATACTGAAGACGCAGCATCAATATCTTTCACAACCTTGTCATCCAGAGGGATGATTAGAGGGTTAGAGACTCAGAGAGGGGCAACACCTTTGAGACCGGAAGTCGACATCTGAGAGGCAGTAGGCTTGTGCTGAGAAGAGCATCCGGGAGTGGCTGTAGCAAACACAGGAGGGCAAATTGCACTAGGAGATTTGACATCGCCAATTGCCTTAGAAAACCGAACCCTACTAGAGGAGAGGGGCAGGTCCTTAGCAAGCGTAGCAAGCGCGGGTTACAAGGAGACATCAGCACTCCCCCAGGACCCAGAGCTGTGAGTCCACTGGAGATAGCAGCATTTGTAATAGAAGCGACGGTAGCAGAGGCTGCGGAAGCCCAGTCGAGTCATGGGCAGGAACCATTCAAAACTGGTTCTCCATTAATTTTGTTATTTGTGGGTGCAATTCACATTTCTAGATATGTAAATTCTTTAGTATTATTATATTTTATGCATTCCTTTATTTGTAATCCATTAAAAATTAACCTTGGCAAGTTATATAATTAAGATATATAGCAAGATAGTTTTTTATTAATGATGAAACAATTTTTGAAGGGACCTGAAACCCTTTACAACATGGTCAGAAAAGATATATAATGTGAAAGCCCTCAACAAGGAATGAATCTAGACCAAGACGAGGGTTTTTCCAACAGGCTCCCTCAACCTGAAATAAATGTTGCACAAAAAGCCAACATGCAGCCAATGACTAAAGAAAGGACTAGAAAACACTCCACTCCCACCACCCACAAACATAAACCATTAAGACTTACCTTTTTCCCTGTCTTTGTGGGAACTAAGGGCCATATCGAAAGAGGGTGTAGACATATTGGATATTTTACCTTTCACCATAATCCAACCCTCTTCTACCTTAGCAGGCGCATATCATGCCAAGCCAATGATTTGAGCTCTGAAATCCCAACACCCTGAAAGGGAAGACCAACAACAACTGTTGGCAAGTGATGTTTTGAGTGCTTTGAGAATCACTTGAGGGTTGTCATTTATGGCAACACATGTTATAGTGATCGCATGGAGTAAGTTTAACTGTTGGAGACACGATCATGAAAATGACTAAGTACATTTAATCAGATTTATAGTATACTGCAGTATTGTCTTGATCAGCGAAGATAACATATGTTATGTTATGGCTTGCGAACTTAGAGGAATACATTTTGGGATATGTATGACCTTCAGTTAAGGTCGCATTTGTTTTGGTATTGATATCAGCAAGTTACAGTGATATGAAGGCATGCAAAGATAGAGGAACATTGAAACATAGCATATGAACAGTAGCGATGATTAAGGGAAGGCTAGATGGAATGGTAATGTGCTAAGTCAGATAAAGATTGTATATTGCCGATACTTTGGTAATATAAGATCACCAACTTAGTATTTATCATGTGTATAAGTAATTATTATGTTTTGTATTGTATTTGAGAGCCGACTAGATGACTAAATAGATATAAATAAAGAGTGTTTTGTGGAAGTGATATGTGTGTAAGATGTGTATGAGATATGGATGCGAGTTTGGGATATCAGTAATGGTTGATAGAAAATGCGAGATCAAAGATTGACAGAGACTATTGATAGCTATAACTAGAGCTATCAAAGCATAGCAGATGCTTGTATTGTTCACTCTTGAATATTACTTTTTGTAATTGAATTATTGATTGTAAGAGCTATAAGCTCACTATACCTTTAACAGGGTTGACATTCCTCTAACAATGAAATGTACTATGTAATACTCATCTCCTAATAGGGCTAGATCTCCTAACATGGATTCTATATTTTAGTGCATAGTTGTTGGTACCATCCCCACCGGGGTTTTCCCTTGGCCAGGGTTTCCTCGAAAACAAATAATGGTGTTATGAGTTATGTGTTATGTGTTTATGTTCTTTTCATTTTAGCAATCATATGGTTTATTTGCAATTGGTTTAAGTTAAAAGTGAAGCGTTGTAATACTGATTCACCCCCCCCTCTCAGTATTACTTAATCCTAACAACAACCTGAGTGACAGGGCCAACAACAGCAGAGGGACAACATCAACACAACCCCCAGCAACATCTAGATTGACATGGCCAGTAATAGCTAGAGGGATAACATCAACACAACTCCCAACAACAACCCTATCACAAACAACATCAGTCTGAGACAAATTCCCACAAACACATGGGAAGATAGTTGCACATAAATATTCTACTAAGAAAAATGTAGGACATCTCACATAATTATTTAAAAATAAGTATGTTCTTAACAACATGTTTTCTTACATAGATAGAGTCTTCTAACATGTCGTCTAAGGTTGCCACTAGGGTTTCCGCCCAGGCATTAATTTGAAATTGAAACCCATGTCTCCACCTCCCTTATCTGTGTTGCAATAATCTTTGGGGTGGCTTCGAGCGGTGATGGGGTTGCAAAGTGTGTTGTCCTTGGTTCTTCTTCCCCGTGGTTGACTATGGATGGTCCTCTTCCTATTGGTGCTAGCGGAGTTCCCCTCTATCTCTACTGTTGGTGGAAGGAGCTATGTTTGGGCTGCTAAATCTGCTCCTAAGGTAAAAGCTTGTCCCATTGTCTACGCCAAGACCTCCCCAATGGTGGTTTATGGTTTGAAAGTGGTGGAAAATGTGTATTTCTACCAACAATGTGGGCTGGTTTGTAGATTTGCTAGTTTCTGGCCCTTCCGGATCTGTACCATTGGGTCTTTGAGTCTTGGAGACCATTAGTCTCTAGTAACATGAAGCTCTTTCCTTGTGCAAAGGGTTTTTTCATTGTTGTTTTTACTTATGAGGATGAACATGATTTGGTACTGAGCAAACTATGGTTGTGGGGGAATCACT
Source organism: Chamaecyparis obtusa (assembly GCA_027943335.1). Taxonomy (NCBI): domain Eukaryota; kingdom Viridiplantae; phylum Streptophyta; class Pinopsida; order Cupressales; family Cupressaceae; genus Chamaecyparis; species Chamaecyparis obtusa. Next base: position 206,325 of record BSBK01006589.1, read on the forward strand.
ATCTCGTAGCCAAACCCTGGACAATCTCCTTTAACCCTTTTACTAGACTGCTCGGCCTGCGTCCAATGTGGGTTTGTCTCCCAAATCTTCCCCTTCATTTTTAGGAGAATTTTTTACCTTGAGGCCATAGGCAACTATATTGGCTAGTTTTAAAAAGGTGGATAAGGCTACGACTGAAGTGAGTCAATTTGCTTTTGCTCGCATTCTGGTCGACCTTGACATCTCCACATCCCTTTTGAGTGATGTGGTTATGATGGTTAGGGATAGGCCATGGACCCAATCGTTGGATTTTGAGGGCCTTCCCTTCAGATGTAGGTGATGCTTTTCTACTGGTCATATGGCCACAAATTGTTCTTTGTTGCATCGTAAGTGTGTTGCCACATGGTGGAAGGATGCAAATGATGATCATTTGACTGTCTTGGTTGCTAACTCTTCCTGTAATGACACTCTTCAAGTTGTTGATGTCTCCCCCTGGGTGATGTTCCTTCTATTTCGACCTCCTCCATCCTAGTGGATCTGCTTGTTGATTCAATCCCCCAGTGGCATTGACTCTTCTTTGACTGCTACTGCTCTTGATATGCTTTAGCATGTGGTTGTCGAGGTTCAACATTGTCAACACTCTTGTCATGTTGATGATGTTGATTCTCTCTCTCTAAGGGTCCCACCATTTGGTGTTGAGGATCCTATTGATAGTATCGCTTGGATAGTCATTCGTCAGTGAAGGAAGAATCACTCTGCAATCTCTCACTCTTCTCCCAGTGTTGTGGGTGAGTTACATACCCATTCTTGATGTGGGTCACTACCTGCGTTGCTAGTCTACTGTCAATGGTCTTCTCTTGACCTTATTGTAATTATCTTTTGTCTTTACGCCTTCGGGTTGTGGTTTGTAAGGGACAACACCTTTGTTTTGTTGCTTTTAATAATCAAAAACATGTTTTCTTACAAACATGAGTACATTACTTTTGCATTCTTCTTATAAATAGGGCTATTAACTTTTATGTGTAATGTCCTTCAGATGTAGAAGGTGCTTCAAGATAGGTCATCTTTCGGATCAATGTGAGCTTCAAAAATTTAAAAAGACTTCTACCTGGTGGCAGGGTGTCTCTTCTCAACACTACATGGTGGAGAAGGTGTCCTCTCACCAGATTTTTTGCAAGTGGTGGAGCAGGCTGGCCCTGTGTCTTCTCCTCTTCCTCTTGTCTCTGATGTTGGAGTTGAGGGTGTTGTTGTCCCTCCTTCTTCAGCTTGTGTGAGGCTTCCCCCAACGTCTGTAGTGTCCTCCCTGGCTGTTGGAGCTGACTCTGTTCCTCTTGGTTCTTTAGCAAGGTCTACCTCTGGTTTTGTCCCTGCTGGTCTTTCTACAAGCTCTGTCCCTCTCCCTGGCCCTGGCTTTTTGCTAGTTGGCTTTGTTTCTTTTGGTTTGGACTCATTGGTTTGGCAGAAAGCTTCTGCAATGGTTAAAGATGGATGGATCAAGGTAAAATGAAAACATTCTAAGAGATGTTCGCCCTCTTTTGACACGACCCTTCAATCCCATCAGAAGGGGGCTAAAGGAAAATCCTAAATTGTTGGGATTTTCTTTTGGTTGGGTTCTCTTGGGGCTTTGCCCGAGTTGTCTGTTCCAAGTTGTGGGAGCCTATTGGAAAAACCCTCGTATAGGTCTTGACCCAAATCATCTAAGTGGGTTGTCCTTGAATATCTTTTGTGACCTTCTTGTAAAGGGTTTTAGGTCCCTTCAAAACTTGTTTTCCAATATCAAAAACTTTTGTGTAATGTCATAAATTGCACCCCATTCAATTCTTCGTTGCATAGGGCCTCTTCTTTAGCCAAAATAAAAATTCCTACCTAAGGGTCCATCTCATCTTGCTTGCTTTGTCATCTCCTTTTGTTTGTATCCTTGACCATGTGGCCTATTCGATTCAAGATGCATGTGCATTGCAAAGACATTTTCATGGCGTGCACTCTTCCCGTGAATTTGCAAATCGAAGGTGGTCATTGGGACATTACACCTAATGTCTATGGCAGTGTAATGCCTCTTGTGGTAGGCCAATAACATCAGAATTCTTCTTGGCTCGTATAAACCTTTATTTCATCCTTCTTTTCCCTCACTTGGATCTTCTTGGTCGTTTTAAATCACTTCTTGATAACTTCTTGGTCTTCTCTTGGCTCTCTTGATCATTTGAAGTGCTTCCATATCCTCTCCATATCTCTTTGGTCACTTGGCTATTTGTGGAGGTGGAAACACCAAATCCAGGTTTGACATCGACAAGCCTCTTAAACAAACAACCCAACACATTTTTTGGCTTCTTGTGTGCAAGTTTGAGAAATGGAGTAATTGGATTCTTCCACTGCCAAGTTGTGAGATTTCTCTTCTCTTCTCTTTGTCTTAAAATAGTTGTTTTCATCTCATAGTATACTTTTTGTTGCTTGCAACTAGTCTAGATTTAATTATGTTTATTTACTTTTGACTTGTACCTTTTTGCTACAAGTCGTTGTGCTTTGTCTCTATAGGAAGCACATGCATCATGTTGGCAACCTGAATCTACTTTGCAGTCCTAGACTTGCGCAGGTGCCCTGGACAGTGAGCTAGTAGAGCCTGCCAGTTAATCTTTATTGTTTGCTCTTTCATTTCCAATAATCTAAATATTTTTATCATTTGGTAGCATAAAATTACTTATGTTTAATTTATTTTGCATTCATAATTAAACTTTGATTTATTTTCATTAATTGATCTCCCTAGCTCACGAGAGCACTAGTAGAAGTGAGGTGACGTTGAATTGATTCATTCCTTAAGGTTTCATCAATCTCAAGGGTGGCAAATTCCCTTCTGCACATTTTGGTGAACCTGACATGAATGAAAAATTCATCTTTGGTTTTGTTCCTGTGATTGTTGGAATGTTGTGAGGCTCTTTTATGAGCTTCACAATCCATACCACTTCAAAAATTGTCATAAGGAGATCCTCAAGACCCAACATTCCTCTTGATCAGTATAGTCCTACTAGATTGGGCCCAATTTTTACTAGAAATGCGGATCCTAACGACCCTTATGGATCTCATTCTTTCGGTCCAATATAGGAAATCAACACTTCACCTAAATTTGAATATAAAAACACAACTTCAAAAAAACTCTCCTCTTGAGTCTCTTACTATAGACGATGAATTTGTTCTTACGACCCAATTTCATCAGATTCAGTCTCTTGAAGAGAACTTGAGGGATTTTGAAGTATTTCTCTGTAAAGAAAATATTTGTAGAGGTCGGCTCAACTATTAGCAACATAAGGGAAATGCTAATTTTGGATAAGAAAAGACTTAAAATAGTGATGGCATTAAGCAGAATCATGGGAGCTCATGTATCTATCAGTTTGCCTAACCCCTAGAATGCTCAATTTGACGCCACTAGATCATAGATCAACATCGCTATGCCAAGGGTATCTGTACACATGGTAGAACCAAGTCCTGGCATTGATCCCCTATCTAGCAACATCGTGTCTCACATCAATGTGGGTAAGGTTCTCCTAGGGTATTACATACCACTTCCTCATACTGGAGCTAGTGTCAGTAGCAATGTTCATGACAGTGCTAATGCTGGTGCTAGTGCCAATACTAGTCCAAGTGTCGGTGTTCCTGGCTCCTTTGCCGCTCATGCTATTGCTAGTATAGGTAATCCACCTTCGTCTGCCTCACCTCATAATCATGTTCTTAATACCATATTGCATAATATGGGTCAATTGTAGCAATAAATTGCCAATATTTCCATTGTTGTTAATCAATCCTCTCTTCCACTATACTATCAACACAATCTACTTTCCATGCAAGTACCACTAGTACATTTGACATCATTTTTTTACCTTTATTTTCGACCATTAATGAAAATGGTTTAGGTTGGTCGGGGTATAGAAGGAAAAATTTGTTTTTTTTTAAAACCATGCCCGTGTTTGTCGAACTTTCGACCACTAGCATGACGGTCGAATGTACAGGCATATTACTTAAAAAGAACATTTCAATTCTCATTTTCACTTTTACAGTTGCAGCGAGCGCACGAATTAGGATTGTCGTTGCTAAGCTAAGGAGCGGAGCAGAGCTTATTCCTGAAGAGCGCGCCTACACCCGAGGTTAATAGCTCATTTCATTACTATCTTCCGTGGAGTTTGAGGTATGTTAATCCATGTTTTCTATATTTCATTACCACATACTGCATTGTCATTTTCTTGTACTCATCTCTAGTAATGTTGCTTGATATCTTCGATGGATTCCGATCCTGAAGTTAACAGGTTCCCAACTCATTCCACTCACCTTCTATTATAGCATTTATCATTTTGTTAGTTACATATATGAAATGTACCCAATTTAGGGGTTCGGCCTTGAAGCATTAAATCGGTCTCCCCAAATTATGAGCCTTCTGATTACTTGCATACATTACCTTAACTTGCTCCCCTTCCAACAGCATTGGATTCCCGTGGAGGAGATACAAGTTAAGGGTTGAGTCCCATAACAAAGCCAATCGGAATACCTTCAAACACGGTTTGTCGAAGAATGGAACTCTGTGGAAAAAATGTAAATAATACTACACAATCAAACTTAAAAATGCATGAGTATGAATTTGGGGTGCGTTATCCAAAGTGTAAGTTTCTAACTAGTGGCGGACTGTGTCTTAACAAAACATTTAACCGCACAATGAACAACAATCACAGCAAATACATAGTAGTCTAGCAAAACCCGCAAATGTAAATTATGGGTTTCTATAATAACAAGGACTGCATATAGTTCCAAAACACCAATGCTCGTTTAAGCAAACTGTTCCATAGAAACAATAGATTCCAAGTGGAGATGCATTAGTAACCTTATTGTCGTTCACTGAGATGTAATAGAAGTTCCTTTTCATTCATTATTTGTTTGAACAAGATTGATACACACTGTACTGAAAGTTAGACGCCTGGTATCAGTTGACAGATTATAAGTTTTGAGTTTTCTTGCAACAGTCTAGGTTCTTTTCATAATATGACCATCCCATGAAAATCCAAGGGCCCTGGCTTCATGGGATGTGTTATGCTAACCTGTATAATAGCCTACTAACTCCTGAAATGCAGAAACAATGCAGCATTAATTGACTATTACGGAATAGTGAGGGTTTTGTTACATCTCAGTTATGGAATGGTTATGTTAGGAAGGGAACGATGATAGTTGGTTATGAGGCTAATTATTTTAACACTGAGGGAACGATGATAGTTGGTTGGAATGGTTATGTTCCTTGTTAGTTGGAATGGTTATGTTATGAATGGTCATAGGGAGTCTCTATTACAAAACAGTGAGAACAGACTGGTGTATGTTTTTACTGGTGTCTGTTACAAAAAAAGTAGACTGCTTCAATATAAGGTTGGCTTCTGGTATTTGTTGTAGTACTAATTGCAATTGAATGATTTAGTAGTTTTAACATTCTTTTGTTGTGTAATGTTACTAAATTGTTTGCAGCAAACAAGTGCATTGAGTTGTCAAATTTATCTTTTTTGTTTTCGTAAGTTTTTTGCTTTTGCAAGTCATTAAGATCTCTCAATATTCTTGTGTTGGTTCTACATTATGTATGTTTTGTAACACTTGACAAATTTGTGATCTTGATAAATTTAGATGTTTTCATGGACTGTAATCTTGACGTTACATGCATTTACTTCTGGTCAGTTTTATTTAAGTTGTGTTACCATTTCACGTCTTTTAATCGAAATCTAGGTTTTCTCAACAAATACTTTGCAATGGCATTTGAGTCAAAAATCACAATAACGAGTAATAAGGCATTTTAGTTTTAAGAAAATTAACAATTTTATTTAGTTGCACAGTGCAAATACTGCATAAATTTCTCACTTGAATGGCATGTGAGTGATCCATGAACCATTTTCAGTCAATAACCTCAATGCTTTGAGGCTAATCCATTTTTGGACTGTGGCTGAATCAGGTCTCATTCATAATTATGAATAAATAGAATTTATTAGCACCACGTAAAAACAATGTCACAAGGCTTATATTAATGAATTGGAAAGTCTTAAAAGTACGATAGTTATTGCTAATATTGATGGAATATGGATGAAGTGACTGAGAGGGGGGGGGGGGGGGGGTGAATCAGTCAACCATAAAACACTTCACAATTATTTCTTTCCAGATCCCTTAGGATATCTTAAAAAATGTTATCTGTTTTAGCACTCGGTAAATAGATTGCAGTAACTTTGAAGATGCAGAAAGTATTAGCAAAATTATCTTTTAGATATTCATCAGCACTAGTGTATGATTAAGATAGCAATTAAGAACACAAGAGACACAAGATTTAACGTGGAAACCCAATATGGGAAAAACCACCAATGTATCTAGATACTAATTTTCACTTTTCTGAAGTGATGCCCGGTTAGAAGCCAACCCGGTAAAAGGTTACAAAACACATTGTTAGGTGTGACCTTGTTAGAGGATTTAATCACCCTGCTAGGAGTGGCCTGATAAGAGGTCTTGAAAACAATTCAATGGAATTGTCACCTTGTTAGAGGATTTACAATATGGTTGTTAAACCAACTCGGTTAAGAGATTTAGAATTCACTGTTACAATGATAAGAAGGTAACAATGAAAATGACCTGTATAATAATGCAACTGCCTTGCTGATTACAGATCTCTATTCTGCATAAGTGTGATCCTTCCTGATCGAATAAATCTCTGCTGCACCTTAAGGATATCTGAACATCCTCCACAAATTCGCACACACCTTTCCTGTCTTTCTTCTGTAAATCTTCTGCTGTATTTCTTATTTATTTTTCACATTTGACCTTTTATTTATATGATTTTAGATTTGTCAAATCGACATTATTTAGTATAACAGTCGGCTGAATTAAGCAAACTCTATTTGCAAAAATCCTTCAAGGGCCGACAGTGCTCGGTGACCATAACTTTCTACAATCTTTCGGAGACTGAGGGAACTCGGTAAACACCGACAATCCTTTACCTTCGATAACCGACTGAACTCGGTAAACACTGAATTTCCTTTGACGACCGACTGAACTCGGTAAATATTGAATTTCCTTTGACGACCGACTGAACTCGGTAAACACTGAATTTTCTTTGACGACTGACTGAACTCGGTAAACACTGAATTTTCTTTGATAACCGAGTGGACTCGGTAAGCACTAATCTTCCTATCTGGCAGACTGACTGAGCTTGGTAGGAACTGATTGCTGCGGACTATGACATTGTGTGACATCAAAGACAATACATAATTTGAGTAGCAATTTCCTTCAGACAATTGTTTCCAACAAATATATACCAATGAGAATAAATGTTCACTGAGTTTGGGATTTCCAATATGTCAAAACTAAATTCATGTGTCTATAGAGAAATTAAATCCTTCCGCAATCATGAACAGAAATTGATGCCAGCTCTTCTAGCTTTCTTCAAAAGGCAATTAGATTGATGCAACACTTTGTTCAAAAATAGTATAAAATGCATTTTTCCGTCATTCAAAAATAGTAATTAGAGCTTTTCAAAATTTAACACTTCTAGAGGATAAGTTTTACTTTGTCTTCATCTAGAGGATGGGAATAGTGAACTTACTAATCCCATTCACATTGAAGTGAATACTTCTGTAAATAAAGGCATGAATTGGGAGCCTCCAAATTTCATGTTACCCCAACTTAACAAGCATTATTGCTTTGAATTATTAGCATTTTGTAAGTTAAGGAGTCCTAGTTTTAGACTTTAAGCTCCACAAAACTAATCTGTAATCTTACTTCATCAAATTAAATAACATAAACAATTCATGCACTAGAGCAAGTTTCTTGGCATTCAACTATTGCATACAAAAAATTTGTATTGATTCCACAAAATATGAACTTGGAATCTCTAAAGAAGTAGTTCTGTGTCAGGATTCTAACACAATAGTACCAAGGTTTATACAATTCTTTTGGAAACGAAATGGAAACTGGGGAAGTATAGAAGAACCTGTTAAAACACATGATTGCGGTTCCTAAGTATGCTCTTCAATAGAATATTAAAATGATATATGATTTTATCCATAATAGCGTTCTTTTAATGTTACTGTTACACGTTCATTGGATTGCCTTCACTTGAATTAGATACAGACAAGTGAAAACAATTATTTACAGTTAAACTTTTACATGGACGTGCTTAGATACAATGCAACTGATTCAATCACTCATGTCTAAAACATTACCATCGCCTATTTCCATTTCTTTGTAGATTTCTCATGCCATAGTAGCTGCTCTTCAATCCTCTATTCCCTCGTAAGCCATTAGCACTATCAGAATTGTTGAATGCCATATGCAACCACTCAAGAATTTCTTCCTGCGTATAATATTCCTCTATGTTTGTGGTTGTTCTAGCATGGCCACTTCCTCTATGAGTATGAATGCTTCTATATACAACATTATTCCCCATACCATTCATGTGAAAACTTGGGTTGTGAGTGTTTGATAGGCAATTCAAGATGGATTCAATGATATGTTGATGGTTGAAAGTTCACAAGGAAAAAGGACCATCATTCTACATCAATAACGATCCTCTCACAGTGCACTACATGATTTGAGATCTGACTCATTCAAACTTATGTGAAATACCTATTCTTAGCTTTAGCCTGCAAATTCACCTTTGTGCTTTTTGTCTAAATGTACATTGACTTCATATAGGCAGTTGCCCACAGCTTAAGTGATTTTATTGTCTCCACAAAGGCCAGTTACCAGTTCTATAAAGAATTTGTGTTCGCAGATAATCAACCCAGCTGATCTTCTCTTGATTTGCAGGAGGGCTGCAATGGTAAACATCAGCAATTACATACGCATCCAAGGTGAGCTATGGTAGTAGCAGGGATGTGGCATGGGACTAGATAGGTGGCAATCTTTAATTGGTCATGTTAGAACAGGCAAATAGTTGCATGGCCTAAAATTTGCCACAAGATGTTGCTCAGTGAAATGGAAAATATAGTATCGTTGCAAGTTGGGTTTGGCCATCTTGCCCCTAGCCATTGATCTTGTGTCGACCATCAGATCTAGCCACAGTTTAAATAGTTAAACCAAAGATACAACGGTAAATAAAAGGTTTATTACATGACACTTGGTCTCAAAATCATTGGGTGGAGGATAGATACACGGTTGAGGAACATAACCATCCCATAACTTCCTAACATAACCATTCCAACCAACTATCATCATTCCCTCAGTTTTACATCTCAGTGAACGGCAATAAGGTTCCTAATGCATCTCCACTTGGAATCTATTGTTCCTAATGTACCTTGAAACATATGAATCATTCCTATTTGTGCATCCTCATTGTTTGTCTCATATTCTTGTGTAGTTGATTTAAACAATAGAGAAAGTTACCACCACACATCAAACATAAGGTGCATTTGATTGAAAGATTGGTCATTGTCCCTATAATGACTGTCCCAGAGTGACAACATTTTGGTGAGTTAATTTGTTTGTGTAGAAGTATGAATGGATTGGTCGGATCAATGGATTGGAATGGATATGGGCAGAGTATAGAAGAGTTTAGAATGATGTTAGAGTTTCTTGTGGATGAGAAGGCAAAGCCATAGTGCTTAGGGGAATAGTGTGATGATTGTCCCATATCCATTCCACATGAATATGAGACAGACAATGAGTATGCCTTGATAAAATTGTTTGTGAATTCCTTAAAAGAAATTGCCAAAGAATGGTATAAAAATATCCTAGACAGTAGTACTATTTCTTCATATTTCTTCTAAATAGTGTGATGACTATCCCAACTAGAGAATCACAACTTTATATTATAGGTTCTTCATGGCACCTTTCAACTTGTCCAATTATGCAAACTGCCTTGTCTGGGGCAGCTGTATCTAGTTGTGAGATTTTCATATTAGCAGTTCATATTGCACTATAAAGGTCTCGGTGCAATCCAAAACTAGTTCTCGTACCTTCCACAGTACTAATACCAATCATGCAATATAAGAATTTTCATCTACCTTCTTTGTACAGGTTTATACATTATTATGCTATTAAGTGATTGGATACCAAAGTTCTTGCTACCGTATTTTAGGAACATCATTGATGAGACATTCATTTCACAACCCATTCATAAATTTTAATTTTTAAAGGTAAGAATTGAGGAACGTAGAATTGTGTGAAATTTAATGTTGATTTGAGGCATATATATATATATATTTTTTGGTAAGTTAGTTCAAACATTAGGTTTTTGGTATTATACATGATGAGCAATGTGTGACTGTAAATGCACACACACAGGCATTGACATTTCAATAGCTAGCAATATGGAGAGTTAATTTTTACGTGATAAAGAGACTTCATGACACATAATATTATAAATACCTATTATAAAGGTAGCTTCGTAGCGTTTATAAATAGCTATTATAAAGGTAGCTTCATAGCGTTATATTGAAACCAACAAACATGTGACCATTCACTCTGGTGGAGATAATTGAGAACGTAAGACTATTATTCATATTTTTCTGATAGAAAATCATAGGTGTGCATGTATAGTTTTTTTAGACAGTAAAAATTGACATTCAAATAAAAAGATATATTGATTTGATGAGTACTTGGCAAGCTGATTTTCAACTTACACTTGGATTTGGATTTGATTTTGGTTAAAAGAATTAGCTAGTAACTTGGCATTTAAAAAAATATTGAATTAAAAATTTGATTTAAAGTTATTTTCTCTTTATTTTCCATTGTATTCTTTATTTAAAGTGCTCAATATGTTTGACAATACTACACATGAATATGAGACAGACAATGAGTATGCCATGATAAAATTGTTTGTGAATTCCTTAAAAGAAAGTGCCAAAGAATGGTACAAAAATATCCTAGATAGTAGTACTATTTCTTCATATTCATATTTCTTCATATTTCTTCTAAATAGTGTGATAACTGTCCCAACTAGAGAATCACAAATTTATATTATAGGTTCTTCATGGCACCTTTCAACTTGTCCAGTTATGCAAACTGCCTTGCCTGGGGCAGCTGTATCTAGTTGTGAGATTTTCATATCATATTTCTCTCAGTAAGAATAGTTGTGGCATAGGATCCTTCAACTGTTTGTGAACCCTTTGTCTATCTAGGAGATTTTTGTACCTTGAAACATATGAATCATTCATGTTTGTGCATCCTTATTGTCTATCTCATATTCATGTGTAGTTGATTTAAACAATAGATTCGTCACTACAATGAGAAAGTTACCACCACACGTCAAACATAAGGTGCATTTGATTGAAAGATTGGTCATTGTTTACAAGACAAAGGGTCCACAAACAGTTGAAGGATCCTATGCCACAACTATTCTTACTGAGAGAAATATGAGGGCTTCTAGCAAATATGTTAAGAGATCAGATATGAAAATCTCACAAGTAGATAGATTACTAGTATTGGAAGTACTATGGACTTGTAGAGGCAATTTAACAGTTCAGGAAACTAAGAAATGAGTTGTCATTATGGTAAGCCACAAGAATGGTCTTGGGAGTATTATTGGAGGTGCTTAACTTTGGAAAGTTACCATTTTAATGTCATTAAAAAAATACAAAAATTTAAGGCCTACGAGATTTTATGATAATGTTCTATTTGAAATAGGGTGCTCAAGTTAACAATGAAATAAAAAAATTCATGCTTGTATTTATATGATTAGGAGAGCTTTCTTTGTGTTTTCATTACTTAAGAGTAGCCTATATATGGATGTAAGGAGTTCTACAATGTTATTCAGTTTCCCTAGTTATTTACCTAATTTTATTTATTTAAATCTACTCTTTACAATTGTTTTTCTATCTATACACCCTCTATTGCTATTGTAATTTGGTATGACAAATGTCCCTTTGCGTTGAGAAAATTATAGTTGAGAAAATGGTTGTTCAGTAATGATTTGTATCTGCAGGTTGCAAACAAATCATCCTTCTTCCACCAACGAGTCATTCCATTCAAGAAAGACCATGTCTGACGATATCAATGCACAAAAAAATATGGAGACAATTGCTAGACTGTGGTCTAACTTAAAAAGAAAAGGTGATGGAAAATGTTATTGTCCTTGCAAAATTTGTAAGGGCTTAAAGACTCGAAGATATCTAATCAAAACAGTTGAGGAGCATTGTAGGCAACATGGTCACATTGAAGGGGGAAACAAATTTCGTCCATTGGTATGTATTTTAATAATTTATAAAATACATAAGACATGATTTGATGATGACATCATGGTCATGGTTAATATAAGGTCATCATTTTCATATAGGTCAGCATCCCTGAGTTTCATATTATGGACCATGACAATCCGGAGAATGTGAATTTCCAAATGAGGGAACATGGAGGTGTGAATATAGAAGTAGAAGGTAATGATACCATGGAAGAAGACCACGATGATGATGAAGATCACGATGATCAAGATGATGATGATGATGACGACGACGCAGAGCTTGATGTACCTATACTTGAGAAGGCACACGAGCCCCTATATGAAGGCTCTGAAACAACTCTTCTTGTTGATGTATTGTTGTTGGTGAACTTGAAGGTTATGAATGGTTTATCCAACGTAGCAATGACATGTATGTTAAGGTATGTCATCTTTTTTCATTATTTTAGTCATAATTCCCTTACAATTAACATTGGGTGAATTGTGTAGCAATTAATATTCTTTAAATTAACAAATTATATTTTTGGTCGTAGGTTGATAGGTGAGTGTTTGTTACCACCATCAAACATTCTACCTCGCTCATACCGAAAATTATCCGCCATTATGAAAGATATTGGAATGGAGTATCAAACAATACATGCATGTCCAAACCATCATATTATATATCATAAACAGCATGAATTTGCAACAGAATGCCCTATTTGTCATATTAGTAGATATCAATTAGATCAAATAACAAAAAAGGTGCCTCGCAAGGTTCTTTGGCATATTCTCATTATTCCACGTCTGCAACGATTATTCAGGTGCAATAGCTTGGCACAATTTATGGATTACCATGTATGCAATAGAAGTCAAGATGACATTATGCGAATGTCTGTGGATGGTTCGACATTTAAGGAAATAGAGGAAAAATTGCCACACTTTAAAAAAGAACCTCGTAATTTCAAGCTTTCATTGGCAGCAGACGGTGTCAATCCTTTTGAAGAGATGAGATCTACTTACTCGGTGTGGCCTGTTTTTGTTATCAACAATAACATACTTCATTGGTTGTCCATAAAGAGGGAGCACATAATGTTGGCACTGATTGTTCCAGGTATTTTTTTATTTAATGGTCATCTAAATTAATTTATTATTAATAATCCATCAAAATGGTCATAATAATTATGTAATGTTTTTGTTCATTCAACTAGGTAAGTACCAAGTTAAAGATATCAATGTATATATTGAGCCCCTTATCGATGAGTTGATGGTGTTATGGAATGGGGTTACTATGTATGACATCTCTAGACTTATAGGACAAAGATAATTTCAATTTCATGCAATATTTGTATGGACAATACATGATACCCTGGGCTAACACATTTTTGTGGTATGTTCTCTTCTTAACACCTCTTTTTTGGTATGTTATAGTGCCAACACAAAGTTAACACATTTAATCCAATTATACATGATCTTGTAGGTCTTCAAACAAAGGGAAAATTTGCATGTCCAGTTTGTGGTACAAAGATGAAATTTCGTCATTCAAAAAATTTAAGAAAGCAGGTGTTCGATGAGAATAGACACTTTCTCCACATAAATCATAAGTACCGAATTACTGAAAAATATCTTTTCAATGGGAAAGAAGAGACTACATCAAAGCCACGGAGAATGACACCTCGCCTATGGAAGTCGGCATACAATAAAATAAATCGTTGAGGTAATGTCATTCCATCTGATGGTTTTTGTTTCAAATTTATATTTTGATATTGTGTTTTGTTTACTCATGATGTAATTGATGCTTGTGAATGTCATCAAGGTATCAATGACCAACTTCCAAAAGGACTAAAAAGTTATCCTACGCAATTTACTAAGTTGTCGTACTATGAGCAACTCCCAATTGTGCATTTATTTGATCCTATGCATATTGGAAAGAATGTAACAGAGACATTATGGAAAATCTTGGATGGAAGGCGTGACAAAGACCAAATTGTCAAAATTTGTAGTGACATTGAAGAATCCAACCATGCAATGAAAAATGACATTCGATCAAATAACAATGGAGACCAGATTGATACAAGTGCCCTTGGTTATTGTTGGAGTAGCAGAGCAATGCTATAAAAGAAGTCATAAAAAAAATATGATTTCCCACAGGATTTGCTGCGAACATAAACGATCTCATATCAAAGAAAAGTGAATTTGGGCCAGAGATGAAAACACACGATTGACATACATTTATTAAAGTAATTCATGTTATTTTGTATTCACTATATATTTGTATATTGCATGTAGTTTTCATTGCATTCTTTTATAAAATATTGACAAGATCATTTTACAAATATTGCAGTACGTTCTACCTCTATCTCTACCACACCACTTCGCCAATAGTGTCAAACAAGTTATATATGATTTTGGAAAATACATGAGGTGGTTTTCATCTAAAAAAATCAATAAAGAAGATATAAAATATTGGAAGAGAAAAATTTCTCTTCTTATGTGTGAAATGCAAAAGTGTCTACCTTCAACTTTTTTCAATGCACAAGAACACTACCTCATACATCAAGTTGAGGAGATTGAATTGTGTGGATCTGTACCAACTAGGTCAATGTGGATGGTTGAGAGACACTTGAAATTTTTGAAAGATTTGGTTCGACAGAGAGCACATCCTGAGGGTTCTTGGTGGAGGGATATATGGTATACCAGACCATGGTGTACATTAGTGAATATCTTCTTAAGTTTGTAGTAAAGATCCATGTAGATTGTATTTAGGATCCTAACTCCATTAACAAATTCGAAGGGGAGTACTTGATGGGCAAAGGTAGATTGAGAAAAGTGAGAGGTAAATCTAAGATGTTATTGTAGTTAATTAATTCTTATAAATCTTCAATATAAGTTATTTATAATTGGTATATTTTTTTTGATACAGTTGATCGAGAGTGGAATGCAATACATTTGTATATTGCAAACAATCTTGATTGGATGACGGTATGGATTGAACGATGTTAACAAAATGGTTTCTCATTAACATGGGAATGTGTTGCTTCATTGGTTAGAGAAGCTCATCGTAATAGAGATTCCAATGTTACGTCAATGGTAATTGATCTAGCACATGGTTTAAGAGGTGGAGAGGTACGTATAAATTTATTAATGATCATGCCTCGACGTATGTTTCGTATCAACTCACGATGCAAATAATTTACACGCTTGAAAAATTGCAGGTCAAGCACCACAAAGCTATGTATTATCATGGTCATAAATTTTGCATAAAAAAGTTGGATGACACAAAAAAAACTTGTGATTCTAGGATAACTGCAGTTTTCGAAGTCACCAATATATCATCTAGAAATGACATACATCCTCAACAATCTCAAAATCAATACTATGACATCTTGGATGATATAATTGAGTGCAACTTTAACTCTTTCAAAGTAGTTCTATTTGTCGTCAAATGGTACATGTTACGATTAAATCAAAATGATCCAGATAAAACTGTTATTCAACATGATAATGGAATTACAATGATTAATACAAGGTCGTTTGAGCTAGTTGGAGATGAGCCATATGTTCTTCCAAGCCAATGTGAGCAAGTGTTTTACTCAGAGGTTCCACATAAATAGGGTTGGTCATTTGTTGTTAGACATGATCCAAGAGAAAGGGTGATAAAGTATAATGTTATGGAAGAAGAAGATATTGAAGATGATGAAGAAGCAGATGATGAAGATCAAGATGATGGTGATGATGATGATGAAGATGATGGTGATGATGATGATGGTGGTGGTGGTGATGGTGGTGATGGTGATGATGATGATGGTGATGGTGATGATGACGATGATGATGATAATGATGATGATGATGATGAAGATGATCAATGACATAATTGAAATGATCAATAAAATGATTGACATGATTTATTGCTTTCAATTGTAATGATTACATATTTATTGTGTTCAATTCTAATGATTACAACATATGTGATTTATAATTACCAATATTTATAGTGTTTGATTATCACCCTTTTTGCAAACAGACAATTGACTACAGACATCGTCACCCCTTTTGTTGACGATCTTGCATTCCATATATAAGGTAAATTTGTTCATGTTTACGATGTTGCATATTGTTCATGTTGTCTTCTAAGTTATTTGTAGCATACATATCATGTAATTTTTAGCTAACTTAAGATAAATGATTAACATATGCAAGAAATTTGACCCCTTTGGTGTGGATCGTGCACAATGACATGGATCAGCAGGTATAAGTCAATAAATAGACATAATTTTCTTATATTCTTCTTGTTTATCACTGAGCACGTATGTTATAAATAGACATTATATAATCATATAATGTATATATAGACAAAGAAGAACCGTATAGAAATATAATTATATAATCACTTTCAACTTAGTACATTTTATATCTCTCACGTATAGACAAAGAAGAACCGTACGTATGGGTCACGACTTGATTATTCTATATATATTATTTAAATATTATCAAAATTTCATTTGAAGCGGGGACGTGACAATATGTCATTTGATGGATTGCAGTACCCACCAAATAGGTACTTGTCAGATCTATCTACATCGAATGAGGGAAATGAGGGAATGGTAGATGAAAGTTCTACATGTAGTACAACTAAAATAGGGAGATCAACTAGAGGTCAAAAAATTAGAAAAAAATTTGATAAACGCATACAATTTTTCCTTGCTAATGGGGGGTCACGTTCTTATGATGATGAGACCAAAGGCGACATTAAGGTGCCCTTTTGGTACACACACACATTGAGAAAGTATGGGTACCTAATGAGCTACCTCCAATTAACACTGATTTTTGTGTTAATGAGAGGATATATCGCATTGCTCCATCCTCATTACATGGTTTGGGCCTATTTTCCATGGATGGGACAATGGTATGTTACAACAAAGTTGTTGAATTGTTCAAGTATGTCGATCTGTGTTACAATTACAATGATTGGATGCAGATTGTTCAATATAAAAAAAGTATGCGTAGGTATGCACTATCAGTTAATTATATACAATGGAAAGAAAATGATCAAAGTAAAAGATTTGCAATGTACATTGATGGGAGACCAAAAGCAACAGGTAATATTGCGGGTTTTATAAATAGTACGCGACCTTCCTCAACTAATAAGCAACCTAATTGCATATTTGTAGCGCTTGAGGGGAATCAAATTTTTGTATGTGCGATAAAATCAATAAGTGCAGGGGAAGAACTGCTAATAGATTATCATTTAAATCGCATAGATACAAACAAACTTACTATCTTGAGTGTGGTAAGTACTATATACCATTTTATTAATAAATTTTTTTTTGCTAAGTCTATTGCTTTCAGTTCGCTGAAGTTTTTATGTTTAATCTTTGTCACAGGATGATATAGATCCCGCACATGATAGAGGCCACGAGGATGCTCCTCCCACCCATTCTTCAGCAAGGGTAAACCTTATTGAAATTGTACAAATTAGATAGTTGGAAAATATTTTTGATTAAGGTAAAAATAGGTTTTGAATGGGCCTCGAAACCATATACATACAGTTTTTGAAGGGAACTGTAACCCTTGGAATGATAGGAAGAATTAGCTTAGATCTAAATGAAACAGTTGGGGGAAAACGAAAAAACCTTACAGCGCCCCCCCAGCACATAATACCAGTAGAATTACCAACATCACTAATCCAGCACAACAACATCAGCCACACAAAAGATAAACAGAAATGCACAAGCTGCTAAATCCAAACGTGTAAAGCCAACACTTTACAACAACACCCAATCTAAGATTTTCCTTTGCCTCCCTTCTTCTGGGAACGGAGTGTCATATCAAAATGTAGAGGGGACTTTTTATTATGTTTACCTATTGCCGCAGTCCATCCCTCCTCCACCAAAGAAGCTTTTTCCTGCCAGTTAGATGCGGGAGAAGATCCAACCAACATAGAACCAATAAGAGAAGTCTGGACAGAACCTACAATGACCTCACAACTAGTACCAAACTTCCCAACACCAAGAGGAATTTCCGAAGTGGAACTAGCAGGAAAGAGGCCAGCAGACCCAACAGCCTCAGCAGACAATCCAACACTAGTACTACCAGCCGTAGGAACAAAACACCCAGTAGAACCAGGAGTAATAAGAGGGTCACCAGCAAGAGCAGAATTGCTTCTAGCAAGAGCAGAACCACCAGCAGAAAATCTGGCAGGCAAACCAGCAGATCTAGCAGAAGTACTGCCTGCAACCAAAGAAGAAGAGGGAGCAGAAACAACCGTAGGACAATAGTCAGGGCCAGGAACTTGCCCTACCACATTCGCGAAGCTCTGAACCTTCTCCACAGTATAGTGTTGAGAAGAGGCTCCCTTCCACCACGAAGCAGTCTTATTATGTCTCTGAAGATCACATTGAGAGGCAATATGACCAGTTTTAAAGCATCTTCTACATCTGAAGGGGATGCCTTCATAGTCCAATTGTTGAAACCAACTTCTTCCCGTAAGGGATTCAAATTTAATCTTGGAAGGCACACCTTTTGAGGTATCAATATCCACCAGGATACAAGCGTAAGTAGAATGAAATAAATCAGAGGATTTCTCATCCACCATTAACATATCCCCTAAAGCTTCCCCCACAGTCTCTAGAACGGAGTCAATCCAAAAATGGAGGGGAAGATTAGGAAGCATAACCCACATAGGTTGCACATCAAAAGATTTGGAAGATGGAGAAAGATTAGAATGCCATGGTTTCAGCAATAGCATAAAATGATCCTCCCAGCTAAAGAAGTTTTCACACAAAATAATATTTCTATCCTCAGCATCATCAAATTTTGCCACAAAAAATCTTTTAGTCATAGGGAAGATATGGACTTTACCAGAGATTAGAGGTTCCCAATGACTAGAAATCTAGGAATGAAGATCAGGCAGAGATGGCCAAAAACCCTTGAATCTGCAAATCAACCTATGCTCGAAAAAAATAGAGACTGCTGCATCAATCTCAGAAAGAGTATCCTCATCCAGCACTACTGAAATATGTTGGCTGATAGGAAAGGCCCTATGAGGAGTGCCTTTAACAGCAGCGCGAGCGGGATTCACAGCAGCCAAAGCCGGAACAGCCAGCGACCCCCCAACAATACCAGCAAAATGCGAACCCCCATCAGAAAAACCCAACAAACCCCCAGAGACTAGAGTGTCTGAGGCCTACAGCTTCCCAGGAACTCCTTCAGAAACCCTAGCAGAGATTGTCGGCGAACCCCCATAAACCTTCAGACCCCTAGCAGAAGCACCAGCGACCGGAGAAACCCCATCACCAGTGACCATCGAACCCCCAACAGAAGCATCAGAGGTCCTCAATCTCCCAGTAGAAACAACCGGCGACACACCAGCAGCCAAAAAAAATCCAGCGACTTGCGGACCCCGAGCATTTGCACTAGCGGTCGGCAAACCCCCAACGACCAGAGATGCCCCAGCAACTGGCGAAACCCTAGAACCCCTTGCAACCTTAGAAGCTTGCACCTTCCTAGAAATGCCACCAGCAAGAGACGAACCCCCAACCAAATCTACCAGCGTCGCCGCAGCAACCTGTGAAGCCCCAGCTACTGACAAAACTGACAAAACCCTAAAACCCCTAGCACCCTTTGATGCCTGCAACTTCCCAGGAATGCCTCCAGCAGGAGGAGAAACCTTAGCCAAATCTACCAACATTGCCCCAGCAGCCATTTTTAAAAATGTTCGATAGTTGGAAAATGTTATATTATTATGTTATTTTATTTACGATTTTGGAGTTTTTATGATAGTTTTACTGATATTCCTGTCACAATTTGATGTTCAGGATAGAGGAAAAGCACCTGTAGTAAGTACTGAGGCAATAGCTACCCCTTTTGATGATGATATTGCGGAAACGCCCAATGTAACAATTATGTTGAAGAAAAAAAAAAAAATCAATTTAGAAATAATAAGAATTTTGGATGAAGCAAATATTCCAACCGAGGAGACGATGAAGAGGCTATCTGATTTGAGAGCGCAAGCACGTCGTTATGAAGCAGTAATGAATCTTTAGTTATAACAAAAGTTCAATAAAGGTTTATATTTTATACTCTTTTATGTTGTGAAGTAAAATATGTAATATGTGTTTTTGTTACAGGATTTTTTGGCAACTGATCTAGAACCTGGTCAAGGACAATGCGGTGAGGCCAGTACTAGCAGAGCTCCGGCCGCCACTAGTAAAATAATCCTTTAGTTGACAAGTTACAAAGAATTTTTTATTTGGAACATTCAAAAACTTCTTAAGTTAACTCTTACTTTTATTATTTCAGAATGTATTTGCTAACAATGTATTGTTTAGGTCATCAAGTGCAGGAGACTCCTCCTAGGAGGTCGACGAACGTCCATTTGAGATTGTCGAGTGCAATGTTGGCAACAAGGGGCATGCAAACATCGACGCCTTCACAATCTATTCCAGCTGGTAAATCTTTGTTTTGTTATATTTGGTTTTGTGTTAATTATGAGTTGATAATTTGTACTTTAATCTTGGGTGCATCACATAGTGGATTATTTTTTTAGAGTAGGAGATACACCGGTGGCACCGTTTGGTACGCCAGATACAGATTAGAGTACATGTATTGGTGATAATTCACCATCATTTCTTGGAGCTACCCATGTTTCTAGCACGAGAGTTATGCAGACGTCATTGTTGATTGACAATTATGAATTGATGCCTTTAAAATGTCCTAAGCTTCCAGGTACATTAAATAATTATTTTTTATATTGTAATATGCATTTACCTATTCATAACAAGCTTTGGATTGATTATCCCATGACATTTTTTGCAGGAAACGATTCATTTTATAAGAAGCTTTATGACCTCGCACTGCAAATATTCGGGCCCACCATACATATAAGGTGGAACATCATAAGTGAACTAACTTTATCCCACTATTTTTTTTTCATATTATTAATTGGTACAACATTTTTCCTTTCTTTCGGGTCTTTTCTTTTACTAGCTATATCTAACAATTTTGTGTTTTTTCTTAAAAGGTGGAACTTGCAAGAAAAAAATTTAAAAGATCAGCTCATTAAAGATTTAGAGCATGAGTTTGGTAATAATATTTTTGATCAGAAGATGGTGTTAGAAAGAGAAAGAGCTTGCAAACATCTTAAGACTGTGAGGGACTCATATAGAAAGAGTCTCATCCAGAACCCAAAGTACGAGTGTCCTCCCTTTATTCCAGTGAGGGATTGGAATGAGTTCATTTTGGATGCAAAGGAGAAAGGGGATGCTCAAAGAGGAATTACACCAACAAATGCGAGAAGGTATGCAATAGTATTAACTACTAGTACATTAATGTAATAATGTACTAATTAGTGATCTTTATATCTATATCATCTAACATATTTCAAACTTTTCATAGGTTGCAGGACACATCAAAGGCAACAAAGGCCAGACTGCAAAAGATTGGGCAGCACAGACTTGGCTCTGGTGGATATTCAAAAATTAAAGCACGAATTGTAAGTAGCATAAATGAATTGCACAGAAAAATTATTTATAAAATGCAAATAATTTTGTTAATTAATAAAAAAATGCAGGGCTCTGATTTTAACTTAGAGGCCATGAAAGAACACAAAAAAATTGCCTTCAAGGAAGGCTATGAAGTCGTGGCTGAACGCCTATGGCAAGCTTCCACTGGCCCAATCGAAGAGTCTCCTGCATCATGTGCATAGGTAAATATGCCAAAAAATATATTAGAAATTGAATACTTGAGCAACAATCTATTTGATAATAATGTGCATGACATTGCAATGCAGCCTCTTAATCATGACACAGATCATACGCCGCATCATGAAGCCCCTGATGTGTATCGTACTGTCTATGGAGGTGCTCATTTGCTATTTAAAATCAATTATGTAATTATTAATACAATTTAACATCTTAAATTGAACTTGGTGTAACCTTTTTGTGTATATTTTAGAGTATACAGAATCATGTCGTGCTGAACGAGTGCTGGAGAATCTTCAGACTGATCACCATGTAGATCATGTGGCACATTCAGGTAAAGAAAATCTATGTTTTGTTATGTTAAATTAATTTTTTGATTTATAGTTCTTTTACTTAAATAAATACTCGTAATTCATTAATATAAAATGGTGTGAATTTAACTCATGAAGTAGTTGTTATTGCAGCGGACCCCCCTTTGGCTCAGCGGCTTAGTGTTCCTGAACAGATGAGGAGGAGACATGCATTGGAATTAGAACCAATAGAGGAGGAGAATGACGAGGACATTGATCTTCCTCTTAGAAATTACATGATTAAAAAACCCAGCAAGAAACCCAAAAAGAAATTATTGTAATTAACATTTTTTGCTAATGAAAGAACGTTGTCTTAATGGATGTAATTTTGTACTAGTAATGTTGATGAATGATGTGTTAATGAATTCTTCATGAATGCTGTGTGTTAATGAATTATTCATGAATGTTGTGTGTTAATGAATTTTGTGTTAATGAATTATTCATGAATGTTGTGTGTTAATGAATTTTATGTGTTAATGAATGTTATCATGTGATTATAATGATTGAATGTTATATTTCAAAAATGGATGAATGAATGTTATTAAATGTTAATGGGGAATTTAGAATGATGTTGGGGGAGGTGGGGGGGGGAAGGGGCCAAATGAGCTTCCACCTTCACGTGGTTGGCCTTGTTTAGTAGAGAATATTAAACTATTCTCGAAACCAAGTGAAGCTCAAACTTTAAAGATAAGCTTAGAGTTAATAGTGACAACCAATTAACAAGTCGAAATGAAGTTCTTCGTTACAGGTACCTTTTTAGTTTTTAAGGCACAATGTCATGTTTTAATATTGTGTAGTTTTTTTCTTAAGTCAAAGTATTCTTTTACTATAAGAACATAATTTATGACCATTTTAGTAACTATTCTAACATCGCTTTATGACAAATCCTTTTTTGGCAAAGATGGTGATAAGTGGTGTTGTCTATTCCTTGGGAGATTGGATTGCACAGGTTTGTATCTCAAAATCATTTGCATGTGGTAGAAATGCATACTTACAACTATTTCATTCTACATTTAAAAACATTGATGACACTCTAGACACAAAATAATGCTCATGTTGTTGACTCGACAGTGCTATGAAGGCAAACCAATTTTTGAATTTGAACGAACCCGGATGTTTAGATCTGGTCTCCTTGGATTTAGTCTTCATGGTTCTTTGTCTCATTATTACTATCATCCTAGTGAGGTAACACCTTTGCCTTCTTTCTTAGTCTCTTACAGTTCATACTTGTTTAATTTGAATAATTTTTGAGTTCCTTGCAAAAAGGGTATGGCAAACAAATATGGTTATACAGGCTCTATTTCCTTTACTTGAACTTGATGTTATGATTTATCATTTGACATTTTATTATTTTGATGTTGAACTTGAAGCATATGATGATACGATGGTATGATCATGATGCTATGATTACAAGTTTATGGTGTTTTTGTTGTTTATATGATATTATGTGACATTCTAATCTGGATTCATGCTTATAGCCTATATCCATTCATAATGTTTCTCCAAATCATCCCTTTGTTGCTGCATCTTTGCTATCAATTTGTCTGCCATCTTCTATTGAGATTATGGAGATAAGTAAGATCAAGGTTCATGAACTTCTAGAGCTTACTTTCTCCATGTGGACCTTGTGTGAGTAGACATGCAAAATTTGAAGAAGGATTTAGATGAGCAACTCCAATACCACTAGGATTTGATAGACAATAACGAGGTGCTTTGATGCTATTGACCTGAGGCCAAGTACTTGTGCTTGAAAGACAACACACTCAGACCAATTTAATAGAAAAGAATAAGCTATTGTTATCATATATAAATGTCCGAGTATATGTTTGAATATGTATAACAATAAACACTTACATTGCTATCAATATATCTTTTTATTTGAATAATACCAAAAACCTAATGTTTGAACTAACTTACCAAAAAAAATTAATAATATATGCCTCAAATCAACATTAAATTTCACACAATTCTACGTTCCTCAATTCTTACCTTTAAAAATTAAAATTTATGAGTGGGTTGTGAAATGAATGACTCATCAATGATGTTCCTAAATGATGCAAAGGGAAGGGTGGTGGTATCCCAAACACAATGAAAGTTGATAATTTCAGGGGTTTAGGCACTATCAATCAACCACAAATGCTACAATGATCTAACTTGCTAAAGCCTTCTACAACACTCCTGAATGATGATTGTGATCTTATAGACTCCCTAATACTTGGATTCAGAGGCTTTTAGGACTCTATCTCAATTCCATACTCCTATTTCACAAAGCTTTCTCAAATTGGACTCAAAAGTCTAACAGGCTGACAACCAATCCTGTAGCAGACTTGGAACATGAATAACTCTACCTTTCCTCAAAACACTAGACAATGTGATGACATTTAGGGATACCCTTTTCCGAGTTCATTAACATATCAGAAGCTTTTACACTGTTGTTTTGGACAAACACCCCTGTTCAACACTGTTACCTTGATTCAATGCACCGAAATTCACTGGTTTAACAAAGGAAGTACTACACAACGGTCTCCTAACAGTCCCAAATCCTAGACAGTGCTTGTTTATGTCATAAATGGATCAAATCTAAAAGGGTTTAGCCTCAAGGGCTCTGCAACACCAAAACCCACAATTTATGCCTTCAAACCCCTGTTATCTAGGGCTTCCTCAAGCTTCCGGTTCTACACACTCCTGCAATGAATTGAAGATGGATTCACCATCAAGTGAACATCATATAATGTTCTCAAACCCAAAATACATCCTTTGTTTGGTTAGATTTGCCACTACTATACTTGGCATCCATTACACTGTTTTTCCACCATATTCTGCACTGTGATCACACTTGTTCCACCCGATTTTGCATGTGCAAAATTAGAAGCATAATAATACAAATTAACAAATGGTCATTCCATGAATTAGGCCTGTGTATTCATGGAACGACTCTAAACATTATTTCTAAACCTGCTGCACAGAGAGTTAAGATAAAAGAACGCTGTTCAAAACAACAAGCGCGACAGCAAGTTCAATGCAATAATAAACACATTCCAAATGATGATATTGAATGAACAACCTTGTTAATTCACTGACACATCAAAACAAATCAAATTGAGATTCTCGGGAATGAATAGACTCGCAAAAATAGAGGGTTTTATTGTTGTGTATTCACCAATCTTTACACAAAAATCTGCCCTATGTCCCGTGACAAAGACTCCCTAAATAAGACTCCTTAACGAATAACAAAACTTCTTAAAACTACTTCAACCACCTTTCATCGGTTAGTTGAATGATTTGATCTTTAAAACAGTAACCAACTCAAACTTCTCACTAAAGCCCTAAACTAGCCATTGTTTACTTAAATATTTGAAAA
Source organism: Chamaecyparis obtusa (assembly GCA_027943335.1). Lineage (NCBI taxonomy): Eukaryota > Viridiplantae > Streptophyta > Pinopsida > Cupressales > Cupressaceae > Chamaecyparis > Chamaecyparis obtusa. Next base: position 231,864 of record BSBK01006589.1, read on the forward strand.
TTCAAATAACCAAATGACTTCATTTGAATATTTTAAACAATAAGCCCTTTCTTAAAGACTTAATAACCTATTCTAGACTCTTACAAATAACTATTTCATGAGCAGTGTTTTTCGTCAAGGGTAGTTTGAAGATACATCTTTAAATATGATTCTGTTGCTCCTGCTTTCCAAGGATGGAACATCCTAAATAGTTCTAATAGTCTGCAGGTACACAAAAATGGACTATTGAATTTCATATATGTTCAAAACAAAACATGAACATAGAAATAACATTAAAAATGTCATCTAGAAATTTCATATATGGACAAGAGAAATTAAAAAAATGGCGATCACATTCTCCTACGAGTTGATTATTGCCAGCAGAGTTTAGAAAGAAAAATATGTTGTAGTAAGTCTCCATTATGTCACAATCAATCATAAGTCATTGCATGTATAAATTGAATCTTAAACATGTTGCTGGCAGTGTTAGTTTCAGTTTTCGTAGTTTGTTAGAGTTGGATTTTATTAGGTAGCTAATTAGTTTAAGTTAGTTGTCAAGTTCAGATCCAGGTTTGAAGAAATTGTGCCCTTTAAAGACTACATGTAGCATGTAATCTTCTTCAATAAAATATATAGACAGTTTTATTTGTATGCATCTTGTCTTTGTACTGCTATTATCTCTATAAATTTTAACATGATATCAAAGCCCACTCAGTTCTCACCTCCTATCGTAAAGGAACTGAATCTCATAGGCTTTTATTATGTGCCCTGATACCCTCGTACCAAAAATTGAGAGAAGATGGCACCTTTTCGTTAATATAAAAAAACTCATACCATAATTTAGGAGAGCAAAAGGAGATCGTTTTTCTTGACAAGAAAAGAACTAAAGCATTTATATTAGTTTTCAAAGTGAAATTTACATTGTTAGAAGACTACAATCCTCAATCGTCTCATGCCTTCTCTCTTTGGAAATCCCAACCAATGGGCTTTGGATTTTCACCTTGTTCTCATTCATGTTTTGTGGACATGCTAGTTCTGTACACGGGAATGTGCTTTTGAAATCACATTTACAAGCTCAATAGAACTTGGCCATAAATTAGACACATGTTTCACTATATGTGTGTAGTGAGCGTATTTGTGCAGTATATAACAATGCACTACGTATTGTCAGGGAAACTACAGTAATGATGCTTAGAAAGGTCAAAGACTAAGGTATGAACCTTCTTGAGGGAGAATGCAACAATATCAAGAATGTCGTAATTGGTCACAAACCTTCCTCTATCCTCAAACACCCTCCATAGGAACCTACCTCCATCCTGATGCAAAGCTCGGCAATGGAAGGATAAATGAGCCCAAACATAATCTAAAATCTGATATTGACAGAATAATAATGTCAATTCAAACCATGGATAAATGGTAACAACTGAATCTGTGATCAATAATACCAATTGATGTCTCAGGTTCTACCTTTTCTTTGCCATTCTCGGTTATCCTATGACAGTGGACACATAGTTTCCTCACGGGTTCATCACCTTTTTACTACTATCAGGGTCGGGTTCAACATATGGCAAACTTGCGCCACCTTTAGCATCATTCAAATACCAAAGACCACCATCTAAGGATCTTCGAATCCTTTAATCATTCCTCGCTGTCAAATCGGTCATCACAGTCCATCTGACTACCGATTTACCACCTTGCACTGAATAACCATGACCTTGCATTATCTAGCAATAGTTAATAATTCATCGGCTTATCGATGTCCACATTCGACACCAGACTAAACTCAGATGAAATGAAATATAGACTATTGAAAATTTATGAAACTTTCCCTATCAGTTTCCACCATTCCCTTCACGATTGTCATAAAACAGAGATCTTCGAAAAATTGTTTGTTAATAACAAACGTAACCGATTCAAAAAACATTAAACTCCAATAAACCCAATACCAAGAATCTTATCAAACTTCAAATAAAACAATGAACTCTCAAAATGAGATTGTTATCAAAACATTCATACCGATCTTGAAACCGAATTGCATATAATACAAGTTTCAATACAACACCGCTACAAAACATTATTAATTCATTCCTCATTATTCGAATCATTCGGCAATTTTGAAAACAGAAACTATAAACAAGAGGATGAAGGATCGAAGGATAGCCAATTGTTTTCTTTATTATTCATTCCTTCGTTACATAGTTTCTTTCTCCTTTCACCGATTCTCAATCACCTACTCTACCACTACTTTATCAGTTTTTCAAAGTGTAAACATAAAGAACTTTCAAAACCGATTTCAACCGAAAACTAATTCTGTAATATAACTGACTCTCTAACGTACTGATTTCTCTAACGGTTTTCATCACTGATTAGAGTAAGCCCTAATTACATGAGAGACACTAGAATAGTATCGTGGAGTTGACAATGAGGTTGTCAACTTCGCGATTTTACAAACCCTTTATTTATTATCTCTTAGACTACTAGGATTTAACCCTACTTGAGTCTCACGCTCAATTACATCATGAAGACACAAAAATGGCTTACTAAGCCATGTTACAATATAATTATCTTCGTATGATCCAAAATCTTCAAAATATTGCTAGTCGTGAGATGCACCTGCATCATACTCCCGAGGACACAAAAATTCAAGTCCCATTGAATTGCCATAAGCTTCTTCCGAGTTTTCCAATTGCATGAAGGCAATAATGGAATCATAAAAATGACTGAATTGATGCCTCTCCGCACAACATACTGGTGCCAATCTTCATGGCGAATACCCTTCTTGGCATGTGTAGTGGTACCTCCCTGGAATTCTGGAAAAAATACATTAGACATAATCAAATAGAGTTCTCTGACTTGGTAGATCACTTCCACATCCATACTTATGAGGTCATTATCTCAATTCCTCAATCCAATCTAATCAGACTTCAAATACCCTCCTGGGTTACCTAGTGTCCCTAGCACCTCCACCATACCAAAATCTCAACCAAGCTTCTCATACTGACCCTAACACCTTGGATCATCTTATCATGGTACATTTGACATGTTTCAACTCTTCACCAACTCCAAACAATCCATCTTTCATCATTCTTCACTATAGCCCTTCTAGGCCTGCCTAGTAGCCCTGTCCAGACAGAAATCTGCAATTTCCATGAAATGTTTCCAAACAACTTGGTAAAGTAATAATCTTTCCAAGTACCCTTTTGGGAGTTACAAAACCCATCTCAACCTCAAGACTTCATTCCTTGACTGGTGAACCTTTCTACTACTGCTTGCTCTCTTTCCTAGGCCTAATTAGCCCCCTTTATCAAAGCAACCCTATACTCCACTACTCTCCAAGACTCTATGACCTTAAACAGTCTTATATTAGGTTTCCAAACCACCAATTTTCTACTTTTCTTGGTCACACTACTCACCCAACTCCCAAACCATTAAACCCTTGTTCCTAGGGTCATAAATCTAGGGCTTTGTGGCAAATGCCCTTCCCATCAACACACAAGTACAAATATGGTTCAAACACTCTCCAATACATCCCCCTAAACATATTCCACCATCACATTCTTACTCCAGCCATTAGATCACTCATGTCCGCCATTTGGTGCTTTCCAAGTGCACCTTCACTGTGTGTTCACCAGTCACTCACTGTCCTTTCACTTTGCGCTCCACCCTGCATCAAACTTCCATAATGTACATATAATATAATTAGACATCTCCCATCCAAGTCACAGAGATCACAAGGATGGGAGTGCCCTTACATAGTTAAGGTCTTCAAAACAGACCACTGACTGTACCCTTAAGGAGCCAGTCTTTGTCACTACACCAGATAGTTTCTTGGTGTTCTCGGGGAAAAACAATGTAATGGAAATAATAACAAGTAAAATCCCAAACAAATAAACGTTTTACATCCACACAAAGCAGAGATCACGCTCAGAACAACACACTGGTGTCTTGACTGTCCACGAGACAATGAGTTACTAATTTGCAGAGAATTAAATTTTATTCATTCCAAAAACCCTTCACTTTGTGCCTTTTCATATTCAGTATGATCTCTCCCCTCTAATCACGTGGAATAACCTCTAAATAGACTCCATCTTCTCCCTCAAACCCGACAGCAACCTCTTAACTATTTGTAACTGTCTGCAACAGTCAAAACTGACTGTTCACAACATGAAATACTTAGAGATTTGTTGTCAAGTTGTCAACTCGACAACCTAAACATATAATGCCAAAACTAAAGACTTCTAAAGGTTTTAATGATAACCTTTATCATCATATAACCTTTACTAACCCAACTAACCCCATTAAGCCCATTTTAGGCCATTTTTGCCATTAGAGGCAATTTACAAAATCTTGCACTTTTAGTGCTTTTAGCATCATCTAGAGGCTCTATTGGCCTTATTACAACTATTAAGACCCTTATAGGTCAATTCCATTAACACCTAACCTAGGATCAACCCTTAGTCCATTCCTAGTGACCCCTAGGTACTTTTGAGACTTCATAATGCCATTAAGGCTTACATTAAAGCTTTGATTACAATATGATCAACATGTGATCAAAATACCATTTCAAGACCATGATAGGCCTTATTACATGTCTTGATGACCTTTGAAGGCCATTTGTCTTCCACTCCTCCCCGGGATCCATCAGTGTCCCTATAGCTCATCTTGCCTCCTGCTTGTGACCTTGGTGCTCCTGCACCACATCCTCAACCCCCTCTATCAAGTCCTATCCAATGCATAGATGTTATAACCGTCCATGTCAGTAGATCTTGCTTGTTGTTTATAGATTCAGCGCTAATCTAAAGGTGGAGTAGGGTTGCTTCTAAATTATGACACCGTCTTTCATCTTGCTTTGACATGTGTTTAACCATTGTGATAATTTAGTAGTGCATGCTCTTCTATTAGGAGTCAAGGTGGATATTTAGGGTGCAATAGTAGAGCCCAAAGGACAACAACTAAAGGTGTTTCAAAAATGCCAATTCAGGCTCTACGCAGTGACAGTGGAAGCAATTGGATAGAGGAATGGGACACTTCCCAAATTTGCAAAACTTTAAAGAGACTTACCTTGACACACTTATATAAGGAAATGAGAAAGCTAACTTCCTTATAAATGGAATAGTGAGCCTACATAAGCAAGGGTTGGTAGATCTTTCTTTGTAACCTAGGAAACAGAGATTCAACAATTATAGAGTTCAAATAGCAAAGAAGGCAATCAATTTATAAGGTGAATCCTGAAACGAGGATCAACAGGAGTAAAACTTAAGAGCTCTCTTGCATTTAGACAGGAAACTAGGAACATCTATTTATATGATGTATAATTTTGGAAGTGAACTAGGATATTTCTGCATGCTTCAGCTGGCATTTTCTAGTTATTTATTCAGTTTCCATTCAATTGTTTTACGTGCATTTAGACATTTTGATATATATTGTCTTTTGTATACTTCAAAGCATATTGTGGGGTATTTATTAATAGGAGGGGCTTTTGAGATATGATTTGGGATCTATGTGAACATGAAATCTATTTCCATTATTTCAAGAATGGCTTGGTAATTACATATTTCTTGTTGGCCTCCAAATAAAAAGGTCTCACATTGTAGATGGGAAGTTGTTCATATCTATTTTTTCGCAATTGTGATGATATATTTTAGCTGTCCTTGTGTCAAAAATATTCAGTAGTAATACTATTATATATTTTTTAGCTATTTGATCCTAATTGTCATTTGTCTTAAAGATGTCAACTAGAAGTATGACCTGATATGTTGCTAAATGCTAAGTGATAATGAATTCTATGAGGTCACACTTATAAACCTAACGACAAATATTTATTATTCTATGAGGTCTTGCATATATGTTGCCATGGCTGTCATCTAGATGTCAGAACTTTATAGGATAATATAAGATGACGAAAGCAGTGATTCATTGTTGAGATTTTAACAGCATTTCTGACAAACTAAAGCTAACACTGGGAATTGCCCACAATGTCTTGGAACATTTTAGGTTAACATAAATATTTAATTTTGCAGGAAACAGGGCCAAATATGTTGGGCAATATCGAATTACAGACACTGAATCATTGGAAGCAACTATGGAGGCAGCTGGGACAATCCGGTTTGCTATAGAAGCCAAACTTTCTCCTGGGCCACCAATACCAAGTCTTCGTCGTCATGGTGACAATGATCGTTGGCATGATGTTGGAGTTAGTGTTGCCAGTGGTAACTTTTTGGCAGCCAAGGTTGGTTGACAGGAATGATGAGGTTTAAGTTACTCATGTTATGGATGCATTGATTACAAAATAGGCAGAAAATACTAGTTGTATAGTTAACATGATGGTTTGCTTTTGAGTAATTTGGAGTATTAGAGTGCTTTCAAGTTACAGCTTACGCAGTTGTTTTTGTTTAGTTTCCTTTAATTAGGTCTGTGATATTACTCATTAGAATTCTTTGATGAATCTGAAGGATTTAATGTTTGGTCTGAGAGTGTAGTACTTCATTGGCTTTTAACATTAGCCATGAACATTTTGTATTGTCTTGAGACAGCGAAGAGGTGTTGTTAGTGGAATTGACTTTGTTGCTCTCACTCTACTATCCTATCTTATGTTGCATCCTATAGTTCTATGACTTAGTTGATCACAACTGAAATAGGACCTTGGTTGTCTCTACTTCTGGTATCTGTGTTTCCTCCTTGTTTCTAACTTACTGTTTTCAGTTTATGGAGGCACCTTAAGGACTTATGTGCATATTCTAGTTTGTAAGTAAGGATTCTAGTTGTTTATCCACTTTATTTCACAATGTTGGTCCTCATGCAGATATGTCTTGCACTTTGCCACAACGTGTGATGAATATTTTATATGATGCTTCTTTCCTTATGATCTGTGCATATCCTTTACCAATCTACTTGAGTAAAATTTCTTTTTTGATTGGTTAGTTCCTCTTGCATCATGACCAGCTTAAATACCATGACTGATAGGTGTCTCTTCTAGTGAATTCAATTGGGATTTGTAGTAGTCCAAGTTTGTTGGGGTATGTCATACCCAGAGATTTGGATGTGTTATCTTTCCCAATTTCCACACTTTGTCATTTCTTCTGAGGATTTAACTTGGATATCTATAATAGAAGAAGCCCTAATATTTTTATCTCTTGATCTCATCTCATTGGACTATAATTTATGCTATATTTTAGTTACCATAAATCCCACACATATTATGAATTCATGCTGCATTTGACACTGCAATGCTAATTATAGACAACCAATATATTCAACTAAAACTAGGAATATATTGAAATGGTGCACCACAATTTTTTTTTAAACAACATTTTGGATTGGTCTCAATTTCGACCTTTCAACACTATTATTTTCGACCAGAATGCTATGCATTTGACGGTCTTTTCCACGAACCACCATGGATAGTTTGACGCTAAAAGTCTAAGTGAAAGTCGCAATTTCGACCTTCACACTAATTGACTCAGCCGAGGTGGTGGTTTTATTCTTCCACTTCCAAGAGATTGTTGGAGTGGATAATTCGACCACTAGTCTCGTCGAAATTTCGACAATTAATCACCACGTAGACAATTCAACGAAAAAAGATCGACGATAATTTTAGTCGCCTATTCGACCAATTGTTGTAGACAATTCGACCTTTTCTCGTCGAAATTTAGGGGAAAATTTACTAGTGTACTTAACACTTTGCTTCCCTAGGGGGGCGAGTCCTTAAAGTTTGACCAATATAATGGTAATGGGGATCCTCATCTTCATATTGACTCCTTTATCACTTTGTGCAGTGACTATCACAACTTGGATTATGACTTGATTAAGTTGTTCTCCCAGTCTCTTGAGGGGACCGTGTTAGAATGGTACAACACTCTTCGAGATTATTCCATTCAAATAGTTGATCATTAATGGATGCATTCCTCAAACGGTTCCAAGAAAACATTGGCAACAAGGTCACTAGTGTTGACCTTGTTCATTATAAGAAAAAATCAAATGGGAAGGTAACTAATTTCATCTCAAGGTACCAATCTATGTCTACAAATGTTCCCTATGCCCTACTTCATGGTGACCTCCTAAGGATGTTCATCGGCAAGCTACAACCAACATTTAGGGAGAAACTTTTCTTGAATCAATACTTTAACATTATTAATCTTTGCAATGCTCTAACTGATTATTAGCACACGATGGCTCAATTCGAAGAGTCTTGAATGCCTTTAGAGGTCCCAAGAAAGAAAAGCTATGGTCATTGTGATTACAATTTCTTAGGAAGTTACTTCTTTATGGAACCTTAATGAAATTAGGTTTTTACTAAGCTGACTGATTCCTAGTCAAGTATCCTGCACAAGTTGTTGAAAAACAACCAAGTGACCCTTCTTGAGATTTGACCTCTTCCAAACAACTATTCATACCCTTGGTATGATAGTTCTAGGTTTTGCCAATATCATCATGTACATGGTCAAGACACTAGACGTTGCATATGTCTTTGACATATTGTCCAAGACCGTATAGATAGCAGTGCCACCTGAGACTCTAAAAAGAAGCAAAAAGTTAATAATTCAATGGAAAAGAAAAATGAACTTCAAATCTACTCGAATCCTTTCCTACCGCATTCAACAAATTATATATATGCATCTTCTTCTCCCCTTACATCGAGTGATATCCCATTCGTGAACATGGTGACTATCACTCCTATATTAATTGGAACAATCGATAGAGGGAAGATATCCATATTAGAATCACTCTTATAAAAAGGCTTGAAATGGTTCTACACATCAAATTGCCCAATAATAGCTAAAACATATTTTCCTTTAGTTGAAGCACAAGGCTTAGCAAAAGAACCACCTCCACTAGGATCAACACCACTAACAAGACTATTGTGAATGTGGGAACAAACACCACCATTTGCATCAACAATAAGGTAGCTAGAACCACCATAAAAAATAGGAATAAAAGAATCTTCATGAAGAGCATGAAAATAAAAAGCCTAATGTGAAGAGGACCTCAAATACCACTATATCTCTTTGAATATAATCACAAACCAAATCATCAAGTATCATACCGTATTGAACAATACGATAATAAAAAATTGGTATGTTTTCAATAACAAACTACTTAATACCATCACTTTTTATGCACCTAGAAGTAATGATATTGACAACCAAAAATAGTGTCCTTTTTAGAAAAGTCAATAGATGTGTGTTCAAAAATTCAAAGCTAGATGAGCTCTCCTCAACTTTGTCTATCTAGGGGCTTTAATTCAACTTTCTCAAACATGGAAGGAAGTTGGATCACATCTTTTTGTTCAAGTTGTAATGTAACAAAAAAAGGCACGATTTCTCTAAAAATGATATTGATATTGTATATTACCTTTTGTGCAATAGGATCCCAAAGCTTGTATCCTCTAACACCATACTTCTATGTGATGAAGATACATTTCATATCCTTGTTCTTCAATTTTGTTCACTTCTCTTTTGCACATGTGCATATGCTTCACAACCAACAACTCTACAATTATCAGTGAAAGCTTGTTACCCAACCATGGCTCTATAGGTGTCTTATCAACAAGAGTTGACGCAGAAAACTATTAATCAGGTAGCAAATAGTGGCTACAACTTTTACCCAAAACCTTTTGTTCTAGACCAACACCATTAATCAAACTCCTAGCCTCTCCATTGATGTCTTGTTCATTCTTTTTGCAACTTCGTTCTACTATGGAGAATACAATGTTGTCTTTTGTCTTACTATGAACAAGTGGCAAATGGTGGCTACAACTTTTACCCAAAACCATTTGTTCTAGACCAACACCATTAATCATACTCCTAGCCTCTCCATCGATGTCTTATTCATTCTTTTTGCAACTCCGTTCTACTATGGAGAGTACAATGTTGCCTTTTGTCTTACTATGTCATAATCTTTACAAAATCTATCAAAATACTTATAGTAAAATTCATCAGCATTGTCAATACTCAAACATTTTATTTTCTTTCTAGTTTGCAACTCAACCATTACTTCAAATTCTTTCAACCAATTAAAAAATTTCATATTCAATCTTTCAAAAATATATTAATGTCCTATAATCTTTAATAAATGAAACATAATAAGTGACTTTTCCAATGAAAGGAACACCTACAAGACCAACCACATCAAAATAAATAGTCCAATGATCTTCATTAACATTCTTTCACTAAGTGGTACTACCCATACAACGCCAGTGAGGGAAATCCATAGCAAGGTGACCAATGGAGAAGCATCAATGACATAGAAAAAGAAGACCCTCATAATCAAGAGTTTGAGTCTAAAGCCTATCCCCAACCATCAAAACCACATCGCGGTTAAGAGGCTTGAAGGTGTCAATATCCACCATAATGTGAGAAAAAGTGGAGTGCCCCACATAGGAAGTGGAATCGTCTATCTTCAAGAAGCGACCGATAGAGTTGTCAATGGCCTCATAACAAGAAAGCTACCAAAACTAGAGGGGGAGATTCGAAAGTCTAACCCACTCCAAGTGCACATTAAGTGGCTCAATAAAAGGGTTAAAGGAAGTTGACAAAAGATTCAATGGAGAGAGAGTGCCCTTTCCAAGCCCATTGCTTACCCAAAACCAAATTCATGTCCTCAAAAGAGGCAATGAAGAAACCATTAACAAATAGGAAGAGTTGGAAAGGTCAAGATGAGGGGGCCAAAGGTTGTAGACTTTACACACCAAACTCCTACATTGGTAGATGTCCTCATTTTCCACCACATTTTGGCCACAAACCATCACCAAGAATGATTTGGTACAAGAGAATGAGTTTTTTCCTCACAAATCAAGCAACACCAAAATTATTCACCTAAGAAAAGCTACATCCACGAACAACAAAAGCAAACACTAGAGAAGGGGTCCAACCAATACACATGTCACTAGAAGTGAGAGGCTAGTCAACCCTAGGTGAAGATGAGCACGACGCTCGAGACACAACCAATGACGTTGGAAAGAGCCCACACTAGAGGGGAACCAACATGATAGATGACTAACAAAGCTAAAGAAATTGGAAACTCGTTATAGGCCAAAGAAAAGCGACCTAGAACCCCGACATAGACCAAAATTGAGTGCACCATAGTAGGAACAAAGGGCAGAAGTGGTAATTTTGAATCTATAGGTTTAACAAGCAATAGAGCAGTCATTGTAATTGAACCTATAGGTGTATTCTAATGGGTGTTATAAGCATCGGTATGCAATGAATAAATGCATATCAAAACATGTTTTTGATCAAAATCGGCAACATAACAAGGGTGTTGACCTTTACACAACCACAACCCAAAGGCGTCAAAAGAGATCAACATCACATTAATAGAGTTGTTGGCTGTTACAAATAAGGCCAAGAATGACACACTAACAAAAAAGTTAGTAACCCACCTCAAGAGTAGGTAGACAACTCACCCACAACTTGGGGAGGCTAATGAGAGGCTAAAGAATTATTTCTCCTATGTCGTCGAACAATTGTCTAGGCGATACTATCACTAGGATCCCCACCGCAAGGGGGAAGTGGTAAAACCCCATTAGAAAGACTATTAGTACAAGGGGTAGAGTGCTAAGAAGGTTACACATCATCAGCCAAAGATTGGGTCAAAGGAGTAGCAGACAAAGAAGGGTCCACATGGTTAGAGGATTGCATGTCAAAGCATGTTGTTGAGTTTCTTAGATAGCTATTTGTTGTACTTGATAGTCACGACATTGTTTAGCATCTTTTTAAAACTTTAGTTTGTTGTTTTAATAACCACTAGGCATTTGTCTGCTCTCCTTCTCTCTCTTCTCAACCTGGTAATGGTGTGTCTTTGCAGGGTCTTCCGCCTTCTCTAGGTGTCTCTAGAGGCCTTGCTCATGTGGGTTTTGCTACCAATGCCCCTTCCTCAGCTCTCTTGTTCACTGCTTGTGGTGGGTCGCTGTCTACTGCAGAGTTTTTGGCTCAGGTTCCCCTTCAGTGCACCAAATTCCTCTGGTCCGCGTGGTACCTCAAGGCTTGGTGCTTCTAATGACTACCCTTCTCGCCCTTCGTTGGGTGTCGTTGTCGACGACCAGTCTTTAGGGCTTTCATCTGTGGAGGCTCGTGTGCCTTCGCAGGGTGTTGCCAAATGCTCTATTGTTGCCGCCATTGATTGCAGTCTCCATCCTGGTTTGTTGGATGCTCCCCTCAGGCCTGTTGACTCAGCGTCGGTCTTTGGGTCATCAGTTATTGCTGAGAACATTTTTGGTGCCCAACTCTCATTGTATGAGGGTGTTGTGTCAAATACCCTAGGTGCTTGGAACTCTGCTCCTAATGTTGGTGGTTCTAGCCCCACGACTGCCACAGAGGGAATTCTTCCCCAATAATCTATTGTTATTGGTGGAAGGAGCTATGCTCAAGCTGCCAAGTCTACTGCTGCCATCCCTTCTCAGGAGAAAGCTCGTCCTATCGCCTATGCCAAAGCCTCCCTTGTGTTGGTTTGTGGTCCTGAGATGATGGAGAATGTGGATTTCTATCAGCGTCGTGGTTTGGTTTGCAGGTTTGGAGGTCTCTGGCCCTCTCTTCTAGATTTACATTGCTGGGTAACTAGTTCTTGGGGGCCCCAAACTTCTAGTGACATTGGGCTTTACCCCTATGCAAAAGGTTTTTTATTGCTACATTCTCCTCTTTTGAAGATCGTGACTTAATATTGAACAAGTTATGGGTTTGGGGAAATCATTTCCTCTCTACAAAACCTTGGACAGTTTCATTAAACCCTCATATTGAACCACTCAATGTGCACTCAATATGGGTTCACCTTCCTAACCTCCCACTTCGCTTTTGGGAGATGTCTTGCTTCGAGGTCATTGGAAATTTTCTTGGCCAATTCCTAAAGGTGGATCAATCAATTGCTACCTTGGTCCATTCTACATTTGTCTGCATTCTAGTTGAAATGGATATCTCCTCTCCGCTTTCAGGGGAGGTGGTGCTCATGGTTGGTGAGAGGCCATGGACCCAAGCGTTGGATTACGAGGGCCTTCCCTTTCGTTGTCGGCGTCGCTTCTCTACGAGATATATGGCTACTGACTACGCTTTTCTGCATCAAAAAGGTGCCGCTACTTGGTGGAGGGTTGCAAGTGAGGACCATTTGACAGTCTAAGCTTCTGATTCTTCCTCTAAGGACTCACAGTTTGTTGACGAAGATGAAACTCCTACAAATCTAGATGTTGCTCATGTTGCTGGTCAAAACCATACTTCTTCCACTCGTTTGATTCTTTCTCTTGCTACAACCCTGGATGTTGCCCTTACTTCTTCAGGTGCAACACCCACTGGCCCTATGGCCCTTGTTGACTCTACTGCTCCAGCTCCTGTTCTACAACAATATTCTGTTGATAATGCTCAGATTGTTCATCACTCTGGCCTTTGTGTTGACGAGTGTCCTAGTGGGGTCTCCTTTGTTGGTGAGCCTAAGGATAGCATCGCCTAGATAGTTGTCTGACGGCGTAGGAAGAACTTTTCTTCTAACTCTCGCCCGTCTTCTCATGGAGTGTGAGTCTAGTTGAAGGGCTTCTTGCGTTTGTGGTTTGTATTCTGTCTTTCTTGTCAGCACCTTTTGTGATGCCTTGTGTTGTTGATGGCCCGTGTTTCTGCTTTTGGGCCTGGTTTATGTAAGGGACAACCCCCTTGTTTTGGCTGTTGTTATTATCAAAAACCACTAGGCTTAGGAACACAAGGATAATACATATCCATTTTTTGATGATCACATTATGGGATATTTAAGTTGATTACAAATAAAAAAAGTACAATAGTGTAGATATCTTACATACATCTATCTTAAAAATGCCAAGGATATCAGTCTTTAACTATTAAAAAAAAAATTAAAAATTTTGAATAACTATTTGTATTTACTTACAAGTTATTTTGTAGTTTTAGTTTTTTCTAAAAATATGTCAATACTGAATGCCTTGCTGCCATTCTGAGTAATAATACACCCCCATGTCACTAAACATATATTTCCTTACCGGAGAGATTGTAGATTAGAATAAGGCTGCTTGAAGGTGCTGCACAATAGTTTTTAAACATTCTAATAGATCATTTTAGATATCCTGCAGGGTTGATTTGAGATGAGGTTAGATAATTTGGCAATCTCAGGCGTGCAAGAGTTCAGTCTAAAGGCTATCAGTATCCTAACAATTTAATCATTCTGCTTCATAGTGCAGCGATAATTGACAGCTAAGAGACAGATTGATTTATTGATTTATTGCAACGATAGCAATCAGAGTGTGAAAATGAGGTGAGTCGCATCTAGAAAATAGCAAAGTCAAAATCAACCAAACTATTTTCAAGATGATATTACAAACTTAATCAGAAACTCAAAGCAACATATATAAATTTGGACTGGATATTATCCTCTGTAATTTTCAGTAAAATAGTAATTATCTGTGCTCCACAGGGATGTGTCCCCTGTACCCCGTTCCCGGTAATGGGTACACAGATAAGGATTTTGGAAGTACACTGCCCGTCCCTTAATTGAGCAGAGATCTGGAAAAATTTCCAGGACGCCTCTTGGAGTGACCAAGGACGTAGTGGTAAGTTCACCTCCAAAGTTCAGTGTCCCAGTGGTTGAGAACTTGAACAGGGTTCTTAGCAGCTCCTCAACATCCAAATCAACCAACTTTGCAATATCAGGGACTTTATTTTTTATGCTTTTGCCATATTCAATACAGTTCACTTGGGTTTATTATTATCTTGCAATGCAAGGTGCCATGGATTTGAAGAATGTCACAACTGGGTTTACTAGCCTTTATGCTTAATCATTACTTGAATAAGTGTAATTTGAAACTCATTACTGACTGAGCTGTAGATGAATCAAAGTTCTAATCAGTCCCAGTTGACACTATTTCTTGGGAGCTGATTCACTGAACCCGCACTAGATGCTGCTTCAGAATAATGAAACTCAGTCGCATAAGAAGATGCCAGTGTTCCACGGGGGTGCATCCCCCCCCCTCCCCTAAATCCCAAGTGTTCCCAGGACCAGCGGCGCTGCCCAAAAAGTTCAATCGCTGTTGGGACGCGGGGACGTCCCGGCATTCCCAGGATGCTGAGGGGAACACTTGAGCATCCCTCGAGCATCACGGGGATGCCTGGGTGTCACCCACAGCAGCAACTTATCACCACCAGGTCAAAAAAATTCTATGTATAAACTTGCTATTTGGAGGGTAGAAAATTTTATATAAAATATAACATTACTTTAAGTTATATTTTATATAAATACTGTCAGGATGTTTGAGAGTGGTTTCAGATTCAGGTGAGTTATAATGGAGATTTTAGATTTTGGGAGATTCTAAAACATTCCAGGCTCAGCCAAATTTCAGGAATCAGCACACCTCAATCAGTGTTTTCCATATTGAAACAAGGGTTTTCCAAGGATTCTAACTCATTTCATCACAAATCTCTGGACTCCAACTCCACATCCTTGACTAGCTTGGCCCAGCTCTCACTCATATCCTTGATTGACTTGAATACCTAGCGAGCCAAAGTTGCTCAAATTCATCTCTAAGACTCAGAGACTTGAAAATTACCACTGAACTAAGACTGCCTGGTACAACTACCCCACTAAACTAAGAAATTTGCTACTCTTAGGGGTAATGAGTATTGAGTATTCTAATTTCTAATTAGTAATTTGATGCTGAAAACTTCAATGGTCAAGTATTCACTATTTAGTATTTGGCATTTGCAATTTTGCTATTTTACATCTTAATAGTGTTATATATCTTTCCATAACTAGCATTTGAAGTACCATATGTATAGTATATAGTATATACAGCTCTCCCCTCCCCCCACTGCCGTCCCCAAATTGAGGCTCTTTGTCCCCCTGTCCAAGTAACCCGTCCCCCCGTTCTGCCATCCTCCTGTCCCCGACGGTGGTGTAACTATGGAAGATACACACTTGCCTATTGAAACATTTGGGAACAAAACTGAGTCGGAACCTGTTACTTTTTAATGCATACTGTTTTGCAATGTAATAATTACGGAAACTGGAATATACTTTTTTTAACAGTCGTCCCCTCCCGTCCCTTAAAAAATGGCCCAAAAGTACCCCTGTACTGGAAATGTCCCCCCACTCCCTGCCATCCCCATCCCCGAAACTTGGTGGAGCATAGGTAAAAATTTAAATTGCTCTCAGTTTTTAAAGGTTTCCAGTCTGTATTTTTTTGCAAGAATGGTTTGTAAGTTTGGGCTAAACAGAAACTTATCCTAATACCAAAAATATAACTTTTGTTTTCAAAATTGAAAAAACGATATGGAAGCTGCAACTCCACAGGATGGTAGCCAACCACATAAAAGCAACAAGATGAAAGCTTAATTTCTGTCTGAATGTATAACTGCATAGACCAGAAATTTAACCATGATGAGGATTAGTAAGAAAAATATGATATTGCAGATGGCCAAGGAGCATGGAGATCACTCCTTTCGTACATACTAGCTAAATTTTGCTTACCCACATAAATGACTATGGAATACTGTAATATATAAACTCACAAATAGAGAATGTTGACAATTAGGTATTTCACAAGTAACTAAAACTTTTGTTTTCTTAAATGATATTCATTTCATATATTGTATTAGCATTGACACAGAATATATTCCACACAAACCAGAATCCTTCAACATCTCATGTCATTCAGTAGTTTAGGCATCCTAAGAGATTGTTCTTGTACATATCCATCTGCCTTGAATTTAGAGCTTTATAAATCCAAATCCTTTATGCAAGAGTACATAAGCTTGTTGTCTTCAACCTTGTGACGATCAAATGTTCTAGTAAAATGTCAAGAGTGAAGGAACAAATGGCTGAAGTACAAATAGAGGCATGTTGTAGAGTCCATAGTAACAATACAACTCAAGGAAAATTGAATATATAAACTGAAAGCTGATCCTAGGCCATGAAACCTTGAATATCCAACATTAAATATTACTTAGCTGCACCAGCAACCTCAGCAGGAGTTTTTGTTGTCATTTGATCAACAGCATGAACAACACTTTGCATCTCTTCCCATATTGCCTTGTAGACCATCCTTTGCCTATTCACTTGGGATTGTCCTTCAAAGGCTGATGATATAACATCAATACTGATGAATGCACTCATCAATAAGAGAAGTCAGAATAAAGATCAAAATGGATCAAGATATACATTTAATTAGAGGTAGAGGAGATTATTCAAAAAATGCAAATTGTTTTAGATTCATAAAAAAGAGTTTCTAAAGCATGTTAGTGTAACAGGCGAAGTTTCTGTACCAAATCCCCAATTATTATTTTAACAACTCTGCTTACTGCTCATCCTGATTCAAGAACTAGTGAATACCTTTAATTCCTTGCCAAAAGAGAATTTCGGAACTAGCCGTATAGAGACAGAAAAAAGGTTGGCATGACAAAGTATACAAGATTTGAAAAAATGCAAGTGGCATTGGCAGAGCATACGATAATTAACAAAACCTAAGCCTCCTTTGATAAAGTAACTCTGCCACCAATCACTGCATGTCAAGTACAACACGAGGAAGAAGAAAAAATGTTGGCGAAGTGATCTAGATGCTCTGAATGACATAGGTCTTGCTGATACAGTTGACAAATACAAGGCCTTTTGCTAATATTAAAGACATTATAAATATAGCAATATTCAAGCAACAACTTGCTCTTGCTCTTACAATAATCTGATCTATAATTAGCATAGATATTTCACAGCCAACTTGCGAACATGAATCACAACATAGTTGATATACTTGTCCCCTTATTATTTTGCTTAAGAGGACGAGTTGCTTGAAGTGCCAAAAATAGTAGAAGGTAGTTGCGTGAATGGAAAGAAGCAAGTAAAGAACTGAAACACAGAAAAATAGAGCTCAAACACAAGGAATTTACCTTGGACAAACCCCACGTGGGAAAAGTCTAGAAAATTTAGGCCTTTCCTTTTCTTGCCAATGGCGCTTTTAAATATTACAAGTAAAATGCCTTCTTGACGCCTCCAAGAACATCAACAATTTTGTCCTAACTAGTTGCTCTGCAACTTGTTTCAACACATGCTCCTCTACAATGCACTTAAATTCTACCATTCCAAAAACACTCAACAAGAAGAATTGCATGACACAAAAGGGAAGCACTTATATACAAACTCAAATAAAAAGTAAGGATTGTCCTTTTCTTGCCACTAGCACTCTACAATATACAAATCAAATGGCTTCTTGAGGCCTCCAAGAACATCAACAATTTTGTCCTAACTAGCCTTGCTCTGCAACATGTTTCAGTAAATGCTCTCCTACAGCGTACTTGGATGCTACTACTCCAAAAACACTCACAAAAAGAATTACATGACACAAGCGTGTACTTATAAAGAAACTCAGCAAATGAACCGAACAAGTATTCCGCATGATGACAGGCATCGAAGAACAGAATACAAAGTGTTTGAGCTTTCTTGGATCTATTTAGGTCTGCTAATCTGTCTTCTTTGTATGGGTTCGACATTGTATGAACCCATCTGAATCCCCTGTTTCTTGTTTTATAATTCTATCACATGCTGAAATTGATATATGATCCTATCTTAAGCTGAAATTATAGCTAAGTACAGTTTCCTATTGGGCTAACTATCAAGTGAGGGTTTTCTTCAAACATTTATGACCACAGGGTGCCAATTTGCCTTTGAGCCTTTCTGAAACCTCTATGACTCACTATAATAACCGATATATGAGTTTTTCATGCTAAAACATCTCATCTTAGAAGCAGTGAGAGTGTTTTCAAGGTATCTTAGTCATTTTTTATTAGTAAAGGAAACTAATGGTCCATCTGAAGTTTGAACTGAATTTACTTATTTCACAATTCCATTTTAGATTAAGACCACATGGTTAGACAATTCAGATGGGTCAAAAGACTCGGATACAATTGTTGGGATATGGGGTTTCAAAACCATTTATAAGATAAACAAGGAAAATACAGCATAGATGTATTTTCAAGAAAGAAATGATAAGTACTCTTCCATGCAATGTCTACAAGAAAAAATTTCAGTGTGGTAACAAGATCCTCTGACTCATGAACATAGTAATTATAATACAATATGAACTCCAACAAGATTAAAATGGATGGGTAACGCATTTGTGGTATGAGGATAGGTTTTTCTTGTGCAACAACTCTCAATTGAAGAAAAAGAATTTACTGAAGCTGCGCTTGTCACAATTGGAAAGTATCCAAGGTCTTTAAGACTAATCAAAAAACTAACAATGGGTAACGCATTTGTGGTATGAGGATAGGTTTTTCTTGTGCAACAACTCCCAATTGAAGAAAAAGAATTTACTGAAGCTGCGCTTGTCACAATTGGAAAGTATCCAAGGTCTTTAAGACTAATCAAAAAACTAACAAGGTTATTTTATTTGGAGAGGCTAAAGGGTTGTGTTAAAAATTTTGGTTGAGTATTTAGTGTTGCCCAAGTCAAAGGGAACATAAGATAATGGTAGTGGTGGACAGGCTCACCAAATATGCACATTTCTGTAGATTTTCCCATTCATTTTCTGAAAGAGAAGCGGTAAAAAATTTCATGGAAAATCTTAAGGAGCTTCAAGGTACCCCCAAAATCATTGCTAGTTACAAAGGTCCTTACCCAACAAGTTTTGGATTGGCTTATCTAATGCACTGGACAGAAAATTGGCAGATACCTCTTTTTTCACTGTCAATCAGATGGTCAAACAAAGATTATAAACAAATTTTTGGAAAGGTGTCTCCATTCCTTTGCTTCTGATAAGAAATCTCAATGGCACAAATCCCTTTCAGTGGCAGATTCAGGGGCATGATACTTCATTTTACACCACCCATTTGACACCATTTACAGCCTCTACGGGTAACTAGCATCCTCCATTATTTCGCATCTAGAAGGCCATTCCAAAGTTCAAGCAATAGAGAATCACCTTGTACACCAGAAAAAAGCCCATCAACTTCACAAGGTGGCCTAGTGGTGGCCCATGACAGGATGAAGTAACATGTAAAATCAGCATGAGAGTAGAAGACTAAGTCTTTTTCAGGTTTCAAACTTACTAGCAGAGAAGAGCAAAAAGTTAGCACCAAAGTTCTATACTCCACAAGGTTGGCAGTATAGCTTACGAATTAAAGCTACCCTGCTCTTCATGAATTCACCATACTTTTCATGTCTCGTGATTCAAGGTCATTGGGATAAAAATAACAGCCTTGAAAAGGCTTCCACAAATCAATGAAGAATGAACAATTTACCATGGAACCAAAAGTTGTATTCAACAAGTGAATAGTGAAGGAATTAAAAATATTACACAGTAGTATTAAGATGCATGATATTGTGTCTCACTGAAAATCTAAAATCTTTAACCAGTGAATAAAGCAATTAGAATGATCTACAAGTACATCATAAAGTGGAAGAAAATGCTGATAGAAGATGCATCATGAGACGAAGAGCACTTCATAATGAGCATCAAGAGTTGCTAGGGAGCATCCCATTGTCATATATGTTTTATGATTTGTACTAACATTATGGACTAGCTTACTTGTGAAATGCATGTCGTTGATTCATCTTCTAGTTTAGTAATCCTAATTAGGACTTTGGAGTTGCTAAAACTAAATGTCACAAAAAGGGAGTAGGTATCAAATCTTGAATCATTATTTGAAATTCTATTATTATATTTACTCTCATTTGGAGGTTGCACCCCTTGAAATGGCTCTTCATATTTCAGCTATTCAATGTTTCTACATATAACATCTTGGATTTGTTCTATTTTACTCTACCTATGGACAATTAGTGTGGATTGTGCTGCAATTATCTCCATTATTTCTCTCATAATATAAAAACATATTTAACAAGAGATGCTGGAAACCATTATAACCAATTTTTTTTGGCTGGTTAAGTCAAAGTTGGACTTGATTAATAAAAATTATTTAGTCTAAATTGGACTTGATTAATAAAAATTGTATACATGAGTCACGCTAGAATATACCCTATTATTGTCATGCCACAACTATGCCATATGTCCAGTATAGTTATGGGCAAATTGTTATAGTGAATAGAAATTTAAACATAGGTAACAGTAACACTCTTAGAAGTTAGAAGTACTCCTCATCACCATTGCATTATCATGTTAGAAACACCCATGGATAACATGAATGCCATATTCTTCGAACAAGAAATTGTATATTCAAAAGCTATCAATAAAGAAATTTAAAAAGCAATTATTTATCACATCTAACTCAAAAGAAGATAAGAATGCATAAACTAGAGATGAGATATTCCTATGTTTTAATCAAGTTGAGGAATCAAGGAACATACCTTACATGACGACCATCACCATAAGCATCTTTGACAATAACTTCTTCAGCATTCAACTGCTCTTTTATCTTTGTGATATATGCAATCAATGTTTGAAAACAATTAACCACTATTATGTCAAGAAAATAAAGGAGACAGTAAAAGTTATACAATTGATAATTCCCAATAATCAAAAATGACATCTACATGAGAAACTAGCTTCAGAAAAATAATGAGGGCCAAAATTACTTTATGTCCACTTAAGACCAAATATAATAACATAAACGGTACCCTCCAAAACAATCTCTGTCAGATTTGAACATGCAACTATACTTCCCAAAATGTATATAAATGGCAACAAATATCCAAATAACCCACAAAATGTCTTCAACAAAAATACTTAAGAAAGCACTAGAAATCTAAAACCAGTTAGAATGCCTAAGTCTATTTACTGAAGCATGCTAGTTAAAAAATATAGGATTTTTGAATCAATGGAATTTAACAAGACCATACACGTGAAATGACTGACATTATGTGTGTAAATGTATCATGTTGATTAGATCAAAACTTTCTTAGATAACAATTACAGTTGATACATCAAAAAATGTCCATGTTAATTGTTTCTAGCTAGATTGAATTCTAGCTGTTATATACAAATAATTTTATTAATTCAAATCACACTTAATATAGGGCTGGGCCCTTATATTTGTTTTTACACGCCAAGATTGGTTAAGAAAGCACTAGAAATCTAAAACCAGTTAGAATGCCTAAGTCTATTTACTGAAGCATGCTAGTTAAAAAATATAGGATTTTTGAATCAATGGAATTTAACAAGACCATACACGTGAAATGACTGACATTATGTGTGTAAATGTATCATGTTGATTAGATCAGAACTTTCTTAGATAACAATTACAGTTGATTAGATCAAAACTTTCTTAGATCAAACTTTCTTAGTTAATTGTTTCTAGCTAGATTGAATTCTAGCTGTAATATACAATTAATTTAATTAATTCAAATCACACAATATAGGGCTGGGCCCTTATATTTGTTTTTACACGCCAAGATTGGTCTGGGCGTCAAATTGGGTCAGGAGCTAATGAAAAACATGTGGCCCTAAATTTGAATTGGCGCCAAAATGAAAGGGCTGACCTTGCAATTATATTTGTTAAACCCTCATATATATATGAGACATGGTATGGTAAATAAATATACGGAAAATTGGCGATTCAAGCACTATATCAGCACGAGCGAATATATACTAGTGTCCAAGGCAGTGAACACTCGCATTCAGCGACAGAGAGTATAAATAACACCTGCAATTTCATTTACAGCGAATTACTAATCTGGTATCTGATTCAATAAGCAGCGATCAGACTTGACAATCTGAACATAAACTCAAGAGCAGCGAACATATCTAATCAGGCAGCAACTCTACGATCTTGGACAGCGAATTCTTGGTGGTGACCTCATTATCTATAGCATCGAATATCTATATAGATTCAGAACTAAGATACTGAGATCTGTCCAATTCATCCACATCTGGGCGTGCATACAATATATATATATATATTCAGACTGCAAATCTGGGCATGCATACACAGCAGCAAGTTATAATACATCTGACAGTGATCACCATTCTGATCTAGGGCAGCAATTCAAGAACAGTTCTGAAGGTTACTCCATTGGAAATACTTCCTTGAAGGCGATATATTCAAATTTGCTTTGTTGATCTACGATCCTCAGCAAATCATCAAATTGTGAGTTGTGTAATTTGATGTTGAAGGTCAATATCAGATAATCTATTTAATGCTGGGTTTTTCACCTCCAAGAGGGAGGTTTTCCCAATGTAGTCTGGTGTTTTTCGTTTACCTTGTTTCTTGCAGTTCTTTATAAGTTACATCATATAATTCTGGAACTTAACTTTTATAGAATTAGATTTGTTCAAACTATTTTTTATTATAACTTTCAAATTTCAATACAGTTAGAAGTTTTGATCTGATCACTTAAATTTAACATGGTATCAGAGCTTGGTTCGTACTAACCAGTGATCAGATCTAACCTTTTACCTTTCGGATTTTGCCTTTTTCTTTGTTCTCAAGATGGCGACAGGTTTTAAGATAGAAGACAAATCTGGAGGTGTATTGAATTTCCCTCTTGGAAGTTGACATCCTTCTACGATTGGTGAATGCTTATCATGGCCCAATGGAAGTAAGGAATTATTGCTGAGTAGCTTGACCACATTTGATAGTTGCATAATTCTTCCTAATCAATTGCTTCTTATGGACTTAGCCTGTGACATCTCAATTAGATTAAAGAGCACTCATCTGCTTCCTTAATTGTTTAAAGATCAAGTCTTGTTTTGGTCCCCTCAATGGTGTTGTGTTTTTCATGTAAGTGCTCCATGATCTATAGTTGAGAGTGTAAGGATCCAATGGAAATGAGTACTAATGTATAATTACTGATCTAATAATTGTTGATAGGATTAGTATTTATCTTCCTTATTGGCTGCAAAATGAATTGAATTTGTTTTTGCTGAAATGAGTACTAAGTGTTGATACCTATTGACCTGTTTTAGTCACAGCCAGGAGTGTATTGCTTAATGATTACATAATCCTTCCATTTGTATGTCACTAAGCAAATAATCAGAAACTAGAACAACATTTCAGGAGAGTCTACTGTTTGCCTTCAGGTATGATATCCTTGGTGCTGAAAGACTTTCTTTAAAAGTCCGCAGCTTCAGGTATGTTATTCAATCTGAATGGATGGGCAATTGGTCAAGTCCTCAATTACTTTTGAGTGTATTGCTTTCATATGTAAATACATGGCATAAGATCATCATACGAATTACTTTTGGTTGTGATTGATATGGACATGATGATATGTACTCCATTGCGCTATTATGTTTCAGACTCAAACCCCATGGTTGATGACTCAAATTTCTCTACTTTCTAGTGCTAACGTTTCTGATTGACTTTTATTTTGCTGCAAGTTTCAGTTGCAAATCTCATAGTTGATTTCCTAGCATCCCATTCTCTATATTGCTAAACCTTTTGCTGATGTCAGTTTTATGTATCATCATATTTATATTTATCTTGGTCATTTCCAGAAGTTCTGCAAATTTAGGGAGGGCCTCAACAGCAGGCTCATGTCGCAGAGTGTTCTGATGAGAAGGGAGCAGCCTTCTATGCATCCGTGACCAAAAGACCTGCAGATTGTCTTCTGTAGGGTAGTTAGTACGATGACCATTAAGAGAAAATATTAAGACACTAATGTAATATTTCTAATGGTCATCTTTAATTGGTTTAGTTTTATTAGTTTTATTTTTTATATTCAATTAACAATTGTTTCATTTAGAAACATCGTTTTGTACTTTTCTATTTAAGGAGACTTTGTCTCCATTGTTTAATATCAAACAATTAAGTTTTATAACATTATATACATCATATAAATGTTTCAGTTGTGTACCTGCTTGCACTCGCTTTGAATCAGGCATCCATTTAACTGTCAAAATGGCAGCATAGAGAGAAATATAGTAGCAGGGACTCCATTGTGCTGGAGTGAACAATAAGGCAAAGGGCCCTTATTGATTTTGAATGAAATCATACAAAACATTCAAAATCTTGCTGCTTTCACCCAAATTTTCTCTAAAAAATCCTATTTTCTGTCTGACAAAATTGATTTTTTTCTGCCAATAAGCACACACCTCATTCAAAATATTAAAAGACTAAAATGAAGAATCAGACCTGTCATGGAATTTTCACGAAAATTTGCTTTGCAATAATACTTGAGAAAAAATAAATACATTTGGAAGAGCGTCATAATGATTCCCACATAAGAGGACTTATCCCACGCATGTATTTAAAGACGAGTGTGCGTTCTATTATTCTTTGACTAGGATTCCTACCAGGGTTCAGTAAATAAACAGTTGAGATAACCCTTAAACTAATATAGAGTAAGCAGTCTAAATTTTCCTTAAATGTCAAGAATAGCTGTAAAATATTGGCATAATGCACTGACTAAATTTTCTTAGATGACAAAGGATAATTAAAAACTATTATGACATACAATATAATTGCTATATATGTGCAATTTGTGGAAATAAAGATGTAAGGCGGTGTTTCAATAATACCTAACCCCATTCGGCTAAGGAAAGTCCATAGAATAGCTGTAAACTATTCTGGCATGTAGTGCAGCTGACGAGTATAGGATTGTGGAAATCAATCTGACATGCTATATTAAAAAAAAAACCTCCCCTCTTAACCTGGAAAGTTCAAAACTGGGCAAGAATTGGCATTGCTTAACAGAGTTAAATCCGAAACCACCAACAAATATATTGAGTCAATGCTACAGCGCAAATAAGTTTACTGAAACTATCAAGAATAGCTGTAAACTATTATGACACGCACTAAGGACATTGGTAATTCACTTTTTTGGGAAATCCAGATGTTCAAGACTTAAGGCCAAAATGAGTTCTCAGAATGTTGGCTGTGCGAAAAAAATCCCTAATGAATATACTATATAATCACACCTGCAATCCTGTTGTTAATAATTCGAAACACAGCAGACTGGATGTAGAGGCAAATGGCCATAATGACTGAATGAAGGGCCTCGGTTCGATTCCCCTTGAATCCCTTGGGAGTAGACTTTATTTAAAGTAGCCATTTTTAAGAAAGAAAAGCAAAGAAAAAGTTGTTAAAACTTCAATTACCTTATTTTGCATTGCCTGCATCATGGGAGAGTCAACAGAGCCTGGCTCGGACACATCCGTTGCCCTAACACAGAAGCCATGCCTGAATGAATTTAAGCCCTCTCCATGGCCGCCATGAAATGTCCCGGCTAAACGTGGTGGAACGGCTGACTTAAGCCCCCTGTGAAGTAAGAGAGCCCTGCCGAGTGATTTAGAAAGTGGACGACACAAAATACAACTACGAACCGCATAGCATACAACAGTAGGTCGTATGAGAGAAGCCATTGCCGCTCCCCTGCGCTAAAATATGGATGGAAGGATTGCCAGGTAACTTCTCTTGGCAATATGTAAACTCCTTACAATTTGCAACCAAGGCATACTGGCCTATGGGTACAAGCTCTTGCGATAGGTCACATGGGACTTAGGCAACGCGAGATTTAGAGGTCCAAGTTGGCTAATGTTCTGGCTCCATCGGAGAATTCTTCCGGCTGGTTGGAGTGGTCTGATTTTGGGTAATTATTTTACCAATTTTGTTGGGAGAGAAATGGGATTTCAACTTTAGTCTTCAGTTAAGAGTTCAGAATTAAGGAGTATCCATATTATCAATTTGTATATAGTGCGATTTTAGTCTTACTCTTTTTGTTCTTGATTTCTAGTGGGTTCATTGAGAACCTTTCAACTTTACCAATAGACCAAGGGCCCATTGACAAGAAGAAGAAGTTATAACGTTCGAGAAACAAAAGTCTATAGAACAAAATGCCTTTCCAAACTAGCTTCTCCATTTTAGTCATTTTCTTATATGTTTTAAGAAAAAACATTCCAAATAAAATAGCCAAGTTGGTGGGTGGTTGCATTCACATGAGTTTGTTGATTCTTATAATCCACAAAACATTAAGTGCATTTTAAAGGTCTTACCCAAAGAATAAGGCCACAAATACTTTTTTGACAAACCTTTGGTATGATGAAGAATGTAAGGTAGCCAAGAGATCTCTAAAAGAAAGAGAGTGGAGCAAAGAAAGTAAGAAGAAATATGAGAAATTTGTATAATAATAATAATAATAATAAAAGAATATATAAACTATCCCCTCTTCAAGAGAAATTAAAGATGATGTATTTTTCTTTGAAGGTGATAAGGCCCTGGATCCCGATGGCTTCCCAATGTTTTTGTTTCAAAAAATTTGGTCTATCATGGGAAAATATGTGTTTGATATTGTCAGAGTTTTTTGGAGCTAAGAGGATTCTAAAGGAAATCAATGCCACCTTTCTTGCAATGATTCTGAAAAAACCTAGAGCGGTTTCGGTGGAACTTTTCAGGCCCATTAGCCTTTGTAACTCTCTCTATAAGATTTTGTCGAAGGCGCTAACTATTAGATTTTTGAAATTACTTCATGTCATTATTTCTCCTCAACAAAATGGCTTTGTCCTTGGAAGGCAAATTTTGGACTCTATTATTATTGTTCATGAAAACATACATTCTCTTTAGAGCTCTTCCAACCAGGGCTTTCTTATGAAGGTGGATCTCTCCAAAACTTATGATAGGGTTGATTGGGACTTTACTCAAAGTTCTTAAAGCTTTTGGCTTTGGTAAGAATGTTATTTAGTTGATCTTCCAACTTATTTCTACCTCTTCGACTACTATCATGGTTAATGTGTATTCTTGTCATTTTTTTAAACCTACTAGAGGGATGAGGTAAGGTGACTCGATCTCTCCTATTCTCTTTGCCATAATGGTTGAACTCCTGGGGAGATTCTTTCAAAATCTTAATAAGTCTGGAGCTATTCAGGGACTTAAACCATCTTCCCATCCTCACACCTGTTCGCATGAACAGTTTGTGGATGATACCATCTTGATGGGTGTTGCTACATTAAAGAGGTTAGAAATATGAAGTTTTCTTTGAATAATTCCTCTAATGCTATTGGATATTTGATTAACTAAATAAAAGTTCCTTGTTCTTCATAAATACTCCTTAGGACATACAATTGAAAATCTCTAGGATTCTGGGGTGCTTGATCTCTGCCCTCCTAGACTCTTACCTTGGATTGCCATTAGGATCCAAACCCTCATATTCCTTTTGGATCTCTCTTATTGTAAGATTTAACAAGATGGTTGGTTGGAAGGGATCCCTACTTAGTCAAGATGGCAAAGTTCAATTACTTAAAATTTGTCTTCAATGCATGTTTGTGTATGCTTGAAGTCTCTTCAAAATCCATGCTAAATTTGCTAACATTATAAAGAAGATCCAAAAGAAATTCCTTTGGACTAGTACTGAGGAGAAGAATAGAATGTCACTTGTGAGGTGGGAGTCTGTCTACAAACCTATAAGATTAGGAGGGTTGGGAATTACGCCTATTCATCTTCTAAATAAAGCTCTTATGACCAAGCAGATCTGGAGACTTTATGAGGAAGAGAGAGAATGGAACTCAATCTGGAAAAGGAAATATTTATGTAGTGCTCTGACTATTGATGAATTATTTTAGACCCCTAATATTCTCAATGGTTCCTTTATCTGGAATAGTGTGCAAAATGTTAAAGAAGTGGTATCAAAAGGAAAAAAGTGGAAGTTGGGAAATGGTAGCAAAATTAGGTTTTGGGAGGACTATTGGTTGCTAGATAAACTCATTGTTGCATTTCCAGAAGCCAAGAATGAGATACAAATGTGTAAAAATACCTATGGGTCTTTGGTTATTGATTATTGGAAGGATGATGCTTTGATTAATCTAAGTGCCATTGATATTAATCTTA
The DNA here is from genome assembly GCA_027943335.1 of Chamaecyparis obtusa. Taxonomy (NCBI): domain Eukaryota; kingdom Viridiplantae; phylum Streptophyta; class Pinopsida; order Cupressales; family Cupressaceae; genus Chamaecyparis; species Chamaecyparis obtusa. The sequence continues at coordinate 260,528 of BSBK01006589.1, forward strand.
TTGGAGTTGATAAATAAACAACCCATAGCTCCCAAGAACACCTGCACATAAACACCTATCACAGAAAGAGAGAGAAGAAAACAACTATGAAGATCTGAACATATGGATCTACGAGAGAGGAGAAATCCTTGATGTGCAAAAACAAAAGTTGCCAATCAAATAATGAATTGTCAGAAAAGGTTTACAAAACAAGAGGAGATCAATCCTTATAAAAGGAGATCTAAAACCCTAAAAAGGAAAACCCTAGGTTGCATAATAATAATTAATAAAATAATTAATTATTATATGCCTAAAGTTTAGCTTAAGTTGAAAGAGGTAATAAGTGACTTAATAATTAAATCAATATGATTCAATTAATAAGCAAACACTTTATTACTCTAACACCCCCCCTTAAGATGAACTTTGGGAGAAGCTAAAAAACTAGAAAGAACTATTGAAAGCAAATGGGTCCTAGCAACAAAAGGTCTGATCAGGTACCCAAGTACAAAAGAGAGTCTCTATAAAATAGAGAAATAGAGAAAACCAAATGGGAAAAACTCTACTCCAAAAAGAGACCAAGACTAGTCTAAAGGACTGAAGAAGCCTCCAAAACTAAGAATGTTCCAAAAAATAGGAACAAAGATGAACATGTACAACATCACTGAAGCAAGAAATTGCAAAATCTGTCAAGAAGTAACTGATGATCTGAAGATCCTCCACTGAAATATGACCAAGTAGAGAAGACTGTAATCTGCATGAGTGCCCTCAAATGCCACTACTTGAATCAGGAGGAAAACAAAGGCAAACAAATGAAGTTGAAGATACAGAATATTGTAATCTGCACGAGTGCCCTCAAATGACACTACTCGAATTAGGAGGCAAATAAAGGTAAACACCTGAACTCAAAAATACAAATGGCATAAAAACACAGAAAATCTGAAGAGTTGATCAATTAAAGCTGGAAGAGTGCATCCAAAAACAAGAAAGAAAAGAGTGTCCATATGGTAAATGATCCATCTTACCGGAATGCATAGGTACCTAGCCACTACATTCGCCTAGTGCATAGAATCAAATATTGAATACGTAGCTCACACTATCGAACCAAGGAAGCAGTAGAAACCCCCCATACCGCTTACAAGGGAGTAATGACAGGTACACTAAAAAGATCATCCAATATGAACTGCATGATGAAGAAGAATCTGAAACATCGAATGTGCAGAGAGAGTACAAACACATATAAAGATACCTGAGGCTAATGTCATTGGAGGAATGCTCACATGACAAAAGATGGCAAACAAAAGCAAACATCAAAAACCCCCCTGGCTCTTTATAATGGAGTGCGAGTACATAAAGCATGAACATGTGCAAGATCCCATACATATAATATAATGGCACTTTTGTTAGAAAGTAAAGATCCCCAAGATAACTGAGAGGGGGGGGGGGTGAATCAGTTATCAGATAATTTATCCATTCAACAGCTTTAAACAATATAATCAATGTACTGATCAACCATAGAAAGATAATCATACACAATTGCACAATAACACAAGATATGTTAACTAGGGAACCTCTTGAAAAGAGTAAACCCCAGTGGGAATGATGCCCACAAAATGATGCACTAATATGAAAGTTCCTTGTTAGAGGATGGACCCTGTTAGGAGTCTTATGAAATACATTCAGTACATATAAATCTCTGTTAGGAGATTTTGAATCCCTGTTAAAAGATTCTAACCCGGTTAAGAGTTTATGGAAGACAAAAGGACCCACTGCCCAAACAGCTTCAAGGCAAGATCTCTGAACTCACTGTCCAAAAGATCTTAGAATTATTCAATAGAATAATATGAAATATATATTACCTCCTTCACACTGTGCCAAAACTGCACTCTCTGCTACACAAGATCACAATTCCAGATCTCTGTACTCACAAGTCTTCCTTCATCACTGAATTAGCTCTTTTCTTCACTTCATGCATATATTTGCATCTCACTCTTCATAGTACACTTTACAATAAGGAAAATATTCCTTCTTATATACCAAACTCAAATAATTACAAATGATTCGGTCCTCAATTACAAAATAATAAATTCTAAATGCTACACACAGAATTCACATAAAACTGTCGGCTTCCAGTTACTATAACTTTCTCCAAACATATCCTCAAAGTTTGCACTATGAACCACGTCATCATTAATGAGTCTCCAACATCCCTTTAACTGTGAAAAATTAGATTCCATCCCAACTAAGAGATATCCTCCGATTTTCGAACATCGCTACACAGAAACACTGTCTAAACACTGCTTTCACCAAAATGCTCATAACTCTCACAAATGAATGAATTTCTTTTTGCGCTATTAACCATAGGTTAATAACACACCAAAGAACATACCATCAACTGCGCAAAATCCAATCTGCAATACAACATGTGCGCAAAACAAAATTGTACCTACTTTTCTGCTAATATCCAGAATATCATTGTGTTGACATTAATGACAATCCAATTCATGAATGCAACAACAACTGCTATAGAATGACTGTCAAAACACTTTGCATTCATTCCTAACAATCTCCCTCATTGTCATTGATGACAACATAGATGAAAAACATCCAATGTTCAAAAAATCCAATACTGCAACACCACTGCAAAATATCAAATCAAATCTTGCTTCATTTTCCTATTCAGCTCTCTCATACAATCCACAATGTTTTTCATGTATATCTCTCCCCCATTGACATCAATGACATAAATTCTATCACTAAGTCAACAACAACTTAATGTCAAAAGACACTTTTCAGAAGAATACAATAACAAGAGTCCTCATGACTCAACTCATAAACTCCCCCATAGAGGAAGTTCCAACATCCAATCCAGAAGAAAGATAAGGCTCATATACCACTGGATGGATGCAATCATCTGCATCAATTCTCAAAAATCGGTTGGGGCATAACCCCAAGCATACCTCTTAGATACACAAATGTATCCTTAGGTAAAGGCTTTGTAAATATATCTGCTATTTGCTCATTTGTACTTATGTACTCCAATCTTACTTCTTTTTCTACAACTTTCTCTCTTACAACATGATACTTGATCTCAATATGTTTAGTCTTAGAATGTAAAATAGGATTTTTTGACATACTCACTGTACTGGTGTTATCACAATATATAACAACAGGCTCATCAAACTTTATTCCAATATCTTTCAACATCTGCTTCATCCAAATAATTTGATTACAATTATTTGCTGCTGCAACATATTCTATTTTTGCTGTGCTTTGTGAAGTACAATTTTGCTTCTTACTTAGCCAAGAGACCAATTTTCCTCCAAGAAAAAAGGCTCCACCACTGGTGCTTTTCTTGTCATCAATGCTACCTCCCCAATTTGCATCAGTATAGGCACATAAAGTAAAATCATCAGAATTCTCATACCATAATCCATAATTCATTGTTCCTTTCAGATATCTCAATATCCTCTTTACTGTTGCATAATGTGATTCTCTAGGTTCTGCTTGAAATCTTGCTACAATCCCCACTGAATGTGCTATATCAGGTCTTGTATGTGTCAAGTACTGCAATCTTCCAATCATAGATCTATACTTTTTCTGCTCAATTGTTGGTGTCTCATCTTTGCTAGATAACTTATGTTCGGTTACCATAGGTGTTCCAACAGGTTTAGAATCTTCCATTCCAAATTTTTTCAATAATTCATTTAAATACTTAGTCTGACTTACAAATATACCTTCCTTGCTTTGTGTTATCTGTAATCCCAAAAAATATTTCATTTCTCCAATCATGCTCATCTCAAATTCAGTCTTCATTTCATCTGCAAATTTGTCACTAGCTTCATCTTCTCCTCCAAAGATAATATCATCAACAAATATAACTATAACCAACAAACCATTCTCAATTTCTTTTGTGTATAAGTTACTATCTATTGTTCCTTTTATAAATCCCAATTTCAATAAATACTTATCCAATCTTGCATACCAGGTTCTAGGTGCTTGTTTTAATCCATATAAAGCTTTCTTTAACTTACATACCATATCTCCTTCTTGTGTCAAAGGAAAACCTTCAAGCTGCTCAATGTAGACTTCTTCTTCCAATTCACCATTCAAAAATGCTGACTTCACATCCATCTGATACACTTTGAATTTCTTGTAAGTTGCATATGCTAGAAACATTCTCACTGCTTCAAGTCTGGCCATAGGTGCAAAAGTTTCTTCATAGTCAATTCCTTCTTGTTGTGAATATCCTTTACATACCAATCTTGCTTTGTTTCTTATCACTTCTCCTTATTCATTCATTTTATTTCTGAAAACCCACTTTGTTCCAATCACATTCTTGTCTTCAGGTCTAGGGACCAATTCCCATGTCTTGTTTTTTTCAATCTGCTCTAGTTCTTCTTTCATAGCATTGATCCAATGTTCATCTTCACAAGCTTCATTAGTAGTCTTAGGTTCAATTTGAGAAATCAAACATAAATGTACCTTATTTTGAGTCAAAACTCCTTTATCTAAACTTCCAATAACTTGCTCAACAGGGTGATGTGTTGAAGTATACCTGTTAGGTGTCATAGTTACTGATCTTGTTCCGAATGTAGATTCTTCTTTGCTTTCTTCTCTATTTTCTTCTCTGTCTTCTTCAGTATGACTTTCATTCAGCAAATCACTGTTAGTTTCAAAAAATAATTCTGCATTTTCAATGTTAGGCTGAAGTTGTGCTTCTCCATCAGATTCATAATCAAGCATTCTTTCCTGAATTTTAAACTTCTCATCAACTTTTACATTTGCACTTTCAACAATAGTCTTAGTTCTTTTGTTATAACATCTATATGCTTTGCTTTTTAAAGAATATCCAAGAAATATTCCTTCTCACTTCTAGGATCAAACTTTCCTATATCATCATCTCTCTTTATATAACATTTACTTCCAAAAATTCTAAAATACTTAACTGAGGGTGTATGTCCAAACCATAATTCATAAGGTGTCTTGTTTGTATCTGCTCTGATTTGTACTCTGTTCATAGTGTATACTGTTGTGTTCACTGCTTCTCTCCAAAAAGTTTTAGCCAAATCATTTTCAAACAACATAGCTCTTGCTGCTTCAGTTATTGACTTGTTCCTTCTTTCTACAATACCATTTTGTTTTGGTGTTCTAGGGGCTGAAAGTTGTCTCTTAATACCATTCATTTCACAAAAGGTGTTACACTCTCTAGATGTAAATTCACCATCTCTATCAAATCTTAGACACTTAATCTTCATTCCAGATTCATTCTCAATTTTGCTTTTCATGATCTTAAATTTATCAAATGCTTCAGATTTTTCTTTCAAAAATGCAATCCACATCATTCTTGTAAAATCATCAACAAGAATCATAAAATACCTTTCACCATAGAATCCTCATGTCCTAGTAGGACCACTCAAGTCTGTATGAACAATCTCCAACTTCTCTGCCGATGTGAACTTCTTATTAGGAAATGAACTCCTTTTTTATTTTTCCATCATACATTCTTTGCAAATCATGTTAGTAGGTTTCATAATTCTAGGTAAATCTCTTACCGCAAGTGTAGTGCTCTCCTTGACAATATTATCAAAGTTTATATGACAAAACTTTTTATGCCATAACCAACTGTCATCAATCCTAGTTATCAAACATGTCATCTCAGTAGGATTCAACTAAAATACATTACCTCTGGTTCTGGATCCTTTTCCAATTAGATTTCCATCTTTATCTTTTATGACACAAGTTTTCTCAAAAAACCAAACTTGATAACCCTTATCAGCCAATTGTCCAATGCTTAGTAGATTATGTCTTAATCCATCAACAAAGTAAACATCATTAGTGTTAGTCTTTCCATCAAGAGTAATATATCCTATACCCTTAATCAAACAAGGTGCATTATTACCAACCCTAACAATTCCTCCATCATAATTATCTAACTTAACAAACTTTCTTTTATCTCTAGTCATATGATGTGAACAACCACTGTCTATAATCCAATCAGATTTCTTTTCAACTTGTGAAACTAATGCTTTTTCTTCCCTTTTATCAGATTCAGAACTTTCTTCTTTAATTGCTACAAATCCTATTTCCTCAAAGTTATCATTATCACTATCACTTAAATGTTTTTCAATTCCTACTTCAAAATCTTCATCATTTGCATAATAACATTCTTTAGATCTCCTAGGTTTAAAGTTGCTTCTATACTTCTTAACTCTTTTAGGACATTTAGATGCAAAATGACCATATTCTTGACAAGTCCAACATTTAAAGATTTTCTTACCATCTGGTTCTCTTTTTACAAGTAATGCAATACCTTCTTCAATCTTCTTATCTTCCTCAGATCTACTACTACTGGCATAATCTCCATTCACACTAGTACTTCTTGTAGGTATAATGCTAAGAGCACTGAATGTTGTTTCCATTCTAGGTAGCTCTCCTGATAATCTCAAGTTCATCTTTGTTGTTTCTAATCTTCTAAGAAGAGTCTCTCTTGAAAAGTTCAATGTGCAAGGTATCACTTGTTCAATCATCTGCGTTGTCTGCTTGAATACTGGTGTCAAAGTTCTTAGAATTTTCCATATCACTTCATTCTCTGTCTTATCACCTCCACAAGACTTTATTCCTATCACAATCTCAAACATCCTACCAATATAGCTTCTAATAGATTCATCTTCCATCATTCTGATATCTTCAAATGCACAAATCCAATTATGTAATCTAGCCTTCTTTGCATGTTCATCACCTTCAAAAGTAGAATGTAAAGCTTTCCAAATTGCATGAGATGTTTTCAAACATCTTACCTGACTATATTCAATCTTCGGTAGTGCTGATAAAAGTGCTTCTCTTGCAAGTATGTTACACATGAATAGATCTAGTTCATCTTTAGTTCCTGCCTCTAGATTGTCTTCCTCAATGATAGTCTTCTCATTCTTTGTAATCAACCAATAACTTGGTCCTAAAAACAATAGATGTGTCTTCATCTTTTCTTTCCAGCTGTCAAAATTTACTCCATCAAACTTAGGGCTTTCTTTTCTGAAATTCACCATGGATCTCCTAAAGTTGTTAAACTTTTCTTTCAAGGACCTGCCGCTCTGATACCAATTGTTAGAAAGTAAAGATCCCCAAGATAACTGAGAGGGGGGGGGGGATAAATCAGTTATCAGATAATTTATCCATTCAAAAACTTTAAACAATATAATCAATGTACTGATCAACCATAGAAAGATAATCATACACAATTGCACAATAACACAAGATATGTTAACTAGGGAACCTCTTGAAAAGAGTAAACCCCGGTGAAAATGATGCCCACAAAATGATGCACTAATATAAAAGTTCCTTGTTAGAGGATGGACCTTGTTAGGAGTCTTATAAAATACATTCAGTACATATAAATCCCTGTTAGGAGATTTTGAATCCTTGTTAAAAGATTCTAACTCGGTTAAGAGTTTATGGAAGACAGAAGGACCCACTGCCCAAAAAGCTTCAAAGCAAGATCTCTAAACCCACTGTCCAAAAGATCTTAGAATTATTCAATAGAATAATATGAAATATATATTACCTCCTTCACACTATGCCAAAACTGCACTCTCTGCTACACAAGATCACAATTCCAGATCTCTGTACTCACAAGTCTTCCTTCATCACTGAATTAGCTCTTTTCTTCACTTCATGCATATATTCGCATCTCACTCTTCATAGTACACTTTACAATAAGGAAAAAATTCCTTCTTATATACCAAACTCAAATAATTACAAATGATTCGGTCCTCAATTACAAAATAATAAATTCTAAACGCTACACACAAAATTCACATAAAACTATCGGCTTCCAGTTACTGTAACTTTCTCCAAACATATCCTCGAAGTTTGCACTATGAACCACGTCATCATTAATGAGTCTCCAACATCCCTTTAACTGTGCAAAATTAGATTCCATCCCAACTAAGAGATATCCTCCGATTTCCGAACATCGCTACACAGAAACACTGTCTAAACACTGCTTTCACCAAAATGCTCATAACTCTCACAAATGAATGAATTTCTTTTTGCGCTATTAACCATAGGTTAATAACACACCAAAGAACATACCATCAACTGCGCAAAAGCCAATCTATAATACAACATGTGCGTAAACAAAATTGTACCTGCTTTCCTGCTAATATCCAAAATATCACTGTGTTGACATCAATGACAATTCGAGTCATGAATGCAATAACAACTGCTATAGAATGACTGCCAAAACACTTTGCATTCATTCATAACAACTTTATCTCAGTGCGTGTGCAGAAAAGAATGCTATAAAAAATGAAGTATACACTGCTCAAAGAAGAGTGAAGGCTGCTGAAACAACAGAACAGCCTAAGACGAGCCATCCCTCAAAAGGAAAAGATCCTAGGACTTGAAACATCCAAGATATCCACCAGATTGCAAAAATGCAAAAATTTGAATAAAATGTACCTAGAGCATATTATGTAAAAATGACTCACAACACTGGAAAGCTCTCAGAACAAGCTTTCCAACGATATATCTTTTTCCCAAAATGGAGTTTGGATGCGCAAGATAGAGCTCCCGGAGTGCAGAACTAAACATCTAGACTTGACAGTGAAAAACACCATCAAAAAATAAAAAATAGAAAATCAAACTTGTAGATCTAGAAAGAGATCAGAATCATCTTTCCGACGATATCTCATTTGCCAAATTTCGACACCGTATGCTCAAGATATGAACAAAAAACCAATAGCTGCACTGGAGGGCCCAAAGAAGGTGTCTGGAAGGATCTGAGGATGGGTGACATCACAAAAAGGATAAAATCACACATGAAACCATTAGATCTAATAAAATCTTAGAAAGAGCTTTCCGACAATATCTTGTTTGTCGAAACGGAGCCCAGATGCAAGAGAAATGGATCTCGGAATGCAGGAGGTCTGAAATGTCAAGAGCCTAGAAAACATCTAACTTTGACAACAAAAAAGAGCATCAAAATGAAAAAATCATGAAACCATACTAGAAAATTTGGATCAGGCTCGGAACCAGCTTTATGTCAATATATCGCACACCCAATTTCGATCCCGGACACCCAAGATATTCGCAAAAATGCATAGGTAGCTCAAAAAGGCCCAAAAATGTGCAAAGCCCTGGTGACATCAACAAATTGCGAGCCTAAATTTGATGGCCAAATGGCCGTCATGGCTCAAATCCGCCCGGGGGTAAAAAAAAATTAGGCCCTGGTCACCCATGGGGGCTCAAAATTCGGCGAAAATGGCCTGGGGATTGGTCCCCCATGTGACCGCAGGGTCTGCAGAAGGGGCTGGCTCGACGCGGTTACCGGTTGACCGCAGGCGGTGACTCCCAGGTGGAGCAGTGGCTGTGCCCCTCCCAATTTTTTTTAAATTTTTTTTGACTGCACTCATACTATCTTGGGTTGCGTGCTAGGTCGTACGACCTGGTATGCAAATTTTTTTTGCATCCGAGGCCAACTTGTCCAAAATTGACAAGTTTTATATGGATTTTGGGTATCTTAGACACTTCGGATGCAACTATGAGGTTCGTTTGGGCCAGAAGTGCTTCAAAAAATAGTGATCACCTTGGGATTTGTGCCAAGGTTAGTTGCAATTTGTTTTTGCCACAGATTCCAACTTTGTCCAAATTGGACAAATTTTATACAGATCTTGGGGTTCTTGGATGTTGTGAATGCAACCATGAGGTCCGTTTGAAGCCAAGATGACTATAAAATAGGTCTCCCTAGATCTGACGAACATGATCGAATATCTCAAGAAGAGGACAGGGGCAAGCAGATGTGAAGCTCTGATACCATATTGGAGTTGATGAATAAACAACCCATAGCTCCCAAGAACACTTGCATGCAAACACCTGTCATAGAAAGAGAGAGTAGCAAACAACTATGGATACTTGAACGTATGGATCCACGAGAGAGGAGAAATCCTTGATGTGCAAAAACAAAAGTTGAAAATCAAATAATGAATTATCAGAAAAGGTTTACAAAACAAGAGGAGATCAATCCTTATAAAAGGAGATCTGCAACCCTAAAAAGGAAAACCCTAGGTTGCATAATAATAATTAATAAAGTAATTAATTATTATATGCCTAAAGTTTAGCTTAAGTTGAAAGAGGTAATAAGTGGCTTAATAATTAAATCAATATGATTCAATTAATAAGCAAACACTTTATTACTCTAACAAATCTATCTCATATTCAACACTCTCTTAATGCTTTCTTTATCAGTAGTGAATTTGAAGATGCTCTGATTTGGGCTCCTAATCTTAGTGGAAAGTTTTTTTTTTCTTCTGTGATTGCCACCATGAATGATTTTGAAGGACCTCCTCCTTATTGGGCCTCGTGCTGGAATAAAGCTCTTATCCCTAAGATTTATAGTTTTTTTGGATTTTAATTCAAAATAAAGTGTTGACCTTTGATAATTTATGCAGGGGAGGCTTCTACCTCCCTAACATGTGCTTCTTATGCAAGACTAATGAAGAATTTTCCCTCCATCTTTTCTTCCAATGCAATTATGCTCGTGAAGTTTGGGGAAGTATCTTTCAGGTTTGGAATCTATATTGGATCTTTCTGAGGAGTATTCAAGACTTTATGGTCCAATGAAAGTGCCCTTCTTCAAACAAATCTACTAGGTTGGTTTGGTCCTTACTGGATCCTCATGTTTGCTAGAATCCATGGAAAGAATGCAATAATAGGATTTTCAGAAATAAGGAAGTTCTCTCTCAGGTTGTTTCAAAGAAGGTTATCAGGGTTGTTAAAGATAACTTTGTTAGTGCCAGCAAGGGCAACAATCTCAAAGAAGATTTCCTCCTTTTTTTGTAAATGCAAATGTGAAGGTTGGGTTGAAGTTAATTTTGACGGTGGGCTAAGGGGAACCCAGTTTCTGTTGGATGTGGTGGACTGGTTAGAGACATTTATGGTAACTTTATTGGCGCATTTTGCTATCCACTGGAAAATCAAACTAGTCATTTAGCTAAAGCTATGGGAGCTCTCCAAGCTCTTAAAATTGCTAAAAATTTGAATTGTTATAATGTTTGGCTCGAGGGTGATTCAAATAATATAATTAAATATCTTAAAGGTGATTATAAAGCTTCATGGTCTATCGAGCTTATAATCAAAAGAAGCTGATGCCATTATTAAAACGTTCAATAAGGTTCAAAATGCACTAATTCTCATAAAAAGGATCAAATCAATTAAAAATGGACATTTATTAAATAAAGTTGGACAAAATATCTTAATCCAAAGAAAAAAAATATTAAAAAATACAAAAAAAATTGAAAAAAAGAAAATACAAAAAAAAAGAAAAAGTGCCTTGGTGAAAACCTAGCAATAGGCGCCTTGGTAGCAAAAAAAGAGAAAAAGATCCAAAAGGTGAAAACTTGGCAATCAAGCGCCTTTTGTTCCCTTAAGTCATTTCCTAGTCGCATGTGTACATATTGCATTTCCATCATCTCACTTGTAAACCTTCATTGCATCCATGATTTGTGCATAGTCATAATAAAGCCTTCAGTCGCATCATTGCATTACCTATTTGCCCTAAGTTCGTCGCACGATCACATTTATCACTTGGGGGTAGAAGAGGATTGGAAATTTGGTACCAAATGGATTCAATAGTGCTATATTTGGTCACATCAGAGAGAGACTTATTAGAGCTTCAAAGAGAGATTTTTGTGAACCTTTGGTAGATATCATTGTTCACACCTAAGTATATGATCCTACAACTTGATCCTTGAGCCTTCATTGACTTTATTATTCGGGATTAAAAATTGACAAACACTTTAAAGATAAAAATACTTGAAATTCATTTTGAAAATCATGAAACATTGCAAAACACTTGAAGCTTTCTTTTTGATAATCTTTAGGGAATTGACTTTTATCACATCTTTTTAGCTGATTGATGATGTTTTGACTAGATTGGCCATGATAGAGACATGATATTTTCTTGCCTTTGATTGACTATTTTAAGGAAGATTCATCAACCTATGAGAATTCATCTAACGACATGGTCATCAAAGAACCATCGAGGACTATCACATAAGATGAAGGATTAACCTTTGTTTGTTTATGCAAATAGATACCTTGGCTATTTAGATATTCTATATCTTAATACCAAAATCCACTTGCAACATTGAATCCGTTGAAACCGGTATTCATACTCCCATAGTTTGGTCATCCAACTAGTGAGGGTTGTACTAGTTTCCAAAGAAGTTACCAAAAGAAACAAAAGTGGTATTCATATCATCATGATGTGGTCAGTGATGATTGTACTTGCTTTCCGGTCCCAAATTGCTCAATGATGAAAATTGATCTCTATGACATTTCTTTGCTAAAAGCTAGAGACACTTAGTTGCATTGCATTGCATTATCATGTTAGATTAATTGCATTTATCTATGGTTATTTTCCAAGTACAAGGGGGTATATTGATAATCTTGGTTAGTCAAAACATTAAAGAAATGGGGGGTTCAAATCCAATGTCTTTTTCCTTGATATCAATCAATAAAAAGTGAGGTTATCTTTTGCATTCATGCATAGCATTACTCATTATTCATTATCCATATATCAGAAAAGAAAGGAAAAGATCATTACTCATCTATCATTTGCATACATATAATTAAGGATAGAACTGCATACATTAAAAAAATAAAAAACATAGGGGCATTCACATCCACATTTACATAAAACATTTTGCATCCATACATTGAAAAATAAAAATATATCAAAAAGTCATACATCAATACATTCATCTAGCTATATCATAAATAAGATACGCTGCATCCATAGCATAATCAAAAGTAAAGTACATCATAAACATCATATAGCTGCATATAAAGATAATCTCATAACAAACTCATTAAGAGAATCAAGGAAGTATATCATCATATAAATGTTCATCAACATCAAATGATCCAGTACATCAGTATATCGAGATATAATATCGTGAAAGTGGTACATTAATGTCCTGATCAAACATCATGAAACATGATACAAGAGACATCAACAAAACAACAGATCTATCATCAAATCATCAAGAACCCATAGTAGCACCCGATCCATCCCCAACACCTGATCCATCTGGACCTCTGCCATCCTGCCTATCCTGTGAAGGAGGATCCTGAGAAGTGCTTGTTGTGCTAGGTCTCTGAGTGACATAAGTCATAAAATGCTGCATCAATAGAGCTACCTGGTCCAGTCTGCCCACAATAGTAGATATATCTATCCTCAATGATTGAACATCATGTGCTACACTATCAATACTAGGGGCAGCCTGTGAACTCTTGCCCATATCCTATGACTAATGAACTTGTGGAGGCACCTGCTGTGCCGGAACCTGATCCTGCTGTGCTAAGGCAACTCGCTGTAACTAAACTAAGGGATCCAAATCACCAGGAATCTATCTAGCATCCTCTACATGAATCTATCTCTATTGTCTCTGATGTCTATGGCATCTCTGCTACCTATCACCCGCTGCTCTAGGATGTATAATCTCAGTTGCATGATCATCCCTAGCTCTATCCCTAGCATGTCCACCCCTCGCTCGTGGCCCATCTCATCCTCACCCTATGACCTGAGGAGCTCTCTGTGCTCTTTGTACTCTTCATCTCTGACGTCTCCTCCTACCACCACCCCCACCATCCCCATCATCATCATCACCCTCAAATCTCTCATCATGACCTGGGATAGGCTCTGCTGGATTTGTAAATCTAGGAAATCTGTTCCGAGCCCACCAGTCTCAAAACTCATGAGACACACCAGCATCAACAATACCCCCAAGCATCTCCCATCTATAGTACTCCAATCGTGCAATCTAATCATAGGCAAACTGATAATCAATCTAAGCACCCCACATGGATCTCTCTGGTTGGACTCTAGCATATAGTGTTGTACCCTGAGGCATATCATGTACTTTGTCGTACTGACGAGAAACTTGACCAAAGAAGAAATGCTCAATAATAGTAGTAGACCTGCCAATCATCCATCAAGGCACAAACATATAGGGGAGCTCATCATCATCCTCCCTCCAGTGCTCACATCCTATGTATGGCCGCCACTGAACCTAATCAAGATCATCAATCTAAAAATGCCAATACTCAGTCTTGCCCAGATGATGCTGGACAACCATACTACCATACAGAAAGGAATAAGGGAAACCACTCCACCGAATCCTATCTGAAATTGGCCTAGTGATGGGAAGATGCTCACATACCCATAACTAAAAATCACTGCACCTGCTGACAACGAAGCACTCTCTCTGTAGAAAACCTCATATAAATCATGGTAAAGTTGTGCCAATATACATGATCCCTAATCGAAGCATTGAGGTTGTCCAAGAAGATCCTTGAGTATCTTGTCCCATCCAACTAAGAAACCATGACCTTGACAGTCGGGAAGTAGTAAACCGCCGATCAAAGCACCAAGTACCGCCAACAATGTAGGGAAAGAAGCAAACTGAGCCCAAGTAATAGTATCATGATCAATAGTGTTGTCTCCAAACACTCATCTGCAGACTGTGCTATCATAGATAGAATCATAATAGACCATCTCACCATGATAAGGAATCTGTAACAATCTGTATACATCCTTCGAAGTAATGGTCATCTCTCTGAAGGGAAGGTGGAATGTGTTGTGGTCAGAGTGCCATTTCTCTGCCACTGTGGTAAGTAAACCATGGTTCAGCTGAAACTGCGGGAGGTCCAAGAGGAAACTAAGACCGCACAACTCAATAACTCAATACTCTGTAGGAGTCAGAGCCTGACCTAAATCAATCACCTAGGAAGCGACAGTCCGTATATATAATCTACGGAAATGTGTCTGTTTTGCAAATCAAAAGGAATCATATCAGTATACCATATCAATGAGTTATCCTAAGTCAATCAGCCTATCAGAATCAAACCTAATCAAACCCAGTACCATTTATTCATGTCTCTATATCCTAAGAACAAAGCATCAATCCTACCTATCAATATCAATTTTCACACTATTCAATCAAGTCCTACCTATCAGTATCCCACTATCAGATCTATCCTATCAGATTGACGTAATCAAACATTCATTGGTACTACTATCCTGATATCCTAATCAATTGTTTTGCTTAACTACAACATACCTAAACTATCTTGGAATTCAAACGATCAGTCAATGACATCAAATTTTAAATTAGAAAATCAACTTGGAAATTTGAAAATTTTTCAAAAAACCTGCAGGCATCATTTGCTCATTACCACGCGGCATTTTACTTTACGCAGTGCAGAAAATATATCACGTGGTACTTTATTCTTACCAAGCATCATTTCATGACTTACAGTTCACTTCATAATGCTAGGTAGAATTTTAAGGAGCCTAGGTGTCATTTTAAAACTAGGGTTTCCTAAGCAGAAAATTAATTGGAAATTGGCAGGAAAATTCTCTGGTTACGCGGAAAAAGATTGTTATCAGGCGAGAGTTTACTATTCTTAGGCAACACTTTACTACGTGGAGGTGTGAGTAAAAAGTGTGGATGCATGACTTAATAGGACTACTCGGCATTTAACTATTCCTAGGCATGATTTTATAAAAATAAAAAATGCAAGAACATGGAAAAAATGCAATAAATGCTATAAATGAGCAATAAATGCAAAAAGGAAGTTAGCAATAACTCACTGGAGGTCCATAGTCAAGTGGTCTCTGATACCGATGACTCCTCTTGAACCGATGCTCTCTGATAGGCACAACCATCACGAAAATCAAAGCAGGACCAAAGCAAAATCCCAGAAGTCAAAAGTGAAAATGAATAGTAAATCAAGGTTTTTCAACCTATTTAAGCTAATTTTGACCTAATTTGGAGGTAAATTGTGACTTTGACCTATATTAACCTATCAATCAATCGGGGCAAATTGCTAAATCATGACATATCATCAATGTTTTTCAGAAATGAAAACATATTGGATCAATTATCAATCAATTCCATCAATCAAATTTTCAAATCAAGAAATCAATATGTTTCATTTTTGAGGGGGCATCAGAGTAACAAATTGGAATTAAACATCAAGTGAATCTGGGGCATCAAAAATTTGGAATCATTATCAATGGGGCACATCAATTTATCAAATAAGATCAAAGGCATATCATATCAGGCAGCATATCAAAAAAAAATCATATCAGTGGTAAATCAACAAATCAGTAAATCAGGACTAAAAGGATCTTTGAATCAATGTTCTTCGCACATCAATTCAAAGAGGGGCATTTGTAGACACTAAAAAATGGGCAAGTGCTTTAAACTAATAAAATGGCTCAAAATCATCAAAATGCACTAATTCTCATAAAAAAGGATCAAATCAATTAAAAATGGACATTTATTAAATAAAGTTGGACAAAATCAATTAAATCAAAGGAAAAATCAAATAATGATGTTAAATAATTAAATCAAAGCTTAAAGGGGTGAAAAGCACTACATAATTGATTTTAATCAATTAATTGTATAGTTGTTAAATCAAAAATCAAAATGAACATATTTCCTACATGGCTAAATTTAATTAATTAATTGAATTTAATTAATCCTAATATCTTTCAACAAAGTTGAGCAACCAATGAAAATTGAGGACAAAAAGACACAAATCACTTAAAAAGGATGAATCTCAATCACTCATTTTAAAGTTTCAATCTCAACCACTCAATTTTGTCCTTTTGTCCAAAGCTTTGAGACAAACATTTATATTGTCCCCCCATTTATGAACATTGCAAAGTTTTTGACTCAACCAAAGGTAAATCATGGTTAATTCACTCTACCCCCTACCCTTGAGAATTTACTATAAGTATGAGGCATTTTGAGAGCAATAATCATCTTAGAAATTCATTTGCAAAGCATCCTTACTATAGCCAATTTCATAGCAATCAAGAGCATTTAAGAGCATTTGAATTATCTTTGTATCAATTTGAGAGTTAGTGAGCTAGAATAAGCATTGTAGCATCATATTTTCTCATTTTAGAAGTGTCACTAGTGGAGATTGAGCTGAGAGCTTCACTTACCACATCTGATTAGAGAACTGTGAGATGTTATGGATTTTAGTTTCAATTCTTAGTTAAATTTGTATTGCATTTGCTTTGATTTGATAGTTAAATATCCTAATTTCATGAAGGTGTTTAGCATACACACACAATCATATTTCAAACATTGGGGTGAGTTGTAAAGATATGATTACTTGGTATGGTGAGCTAGGGCGTGAGAAGGAAATTAATAAGCTCATTAACTATGACAAGACACACACTAAAGTGGGAAGTATTTTCGCAGATAATAGAAATGACACATAAAAACCTTGAAAATAGAGATCATGTGAAAGATAATCAGGAGAAGTATGCCAAGGCTATTAAATTACTTTTTTGGCTTGATTTATGGGTCATGCTATGGGTTACATCTGCCACTAAACTAAATTGCAATACTAGTAAGGGTTTGAGTATCAGAACTGAATTCATTTGCAGAAATATGGGGGGAGATTTGAAAAAGTTGGAGCCTATGATTTATGAAGATTAGAGGCATTAAAATAAAGTTTGGTGCAAGCTTCGAAAGGGAGGTGACACTCCTTTTCTTGAATGGTTTCACGACTATGACATAAAGGTAACGAATTTCTTTGTTGAAGGTTGCAAAGACAATTCTGTTATTTTGCATGGTAGAAAGGTTAATCTTAGTGTTGAGCTCATTGCTGAGGTCATGAGTTTACCATCTATTGGAGTGGAATTTTTAAAGAATGTAAATAATCTGAAGAAGCGGTTAGGAAATTCCCCAAACCGAAAGAGGAGAAGGATATTCTTGTTAAAATTGGGGATTTTTGTGGGATTGAACAAATTAAACCTATATGGCGTAAGGTTTTGACCTGTGCAATGAAATATTTTACTTTGGAAGGGAGGTATACTAGGGTGCACAATTACCATTTTGTTTTCTTAAATCTTTTTAGGCATAAGGACCTGGTTTCCTCCTATTTCCTCCTTCGCTCTCTGATCCACAGTCTAGCTAAAAATAGAAAGAAAACTATGAGGCTCATACTTCATGAAGGGTTCATAATGTTGATTTATGAATATTGTAGGGATATGACTCCCAAAGTCCTTATCATGGATAGTAAGAGTAAAAGGAAAGAGGATAACAATGACAATGAAGATTTTGATCAGAAGGTCCTTAAGAGTTCCAAAGGCAAAAAGCCTAAAACCCCAAAAATATTGGAGAAGCAGTTTGATGAAGTCAAGACTATGGACACAAATGATGATAGTGATAATTCTAACCAGAAGTCTACTAGGGTTTCCATGGATAAAACTATTAATGACTACGCTGCTAAAGCTATGGATTTTTTTGAAGATCAGGGAATGGATACTAAAGATGATGGGGAGTCTTTTGAGGGCATTGGAAATAAGAATAGGGATGATTCTTTGACTTAGAATATGCATAAGAGTCTCTCGACTAAAGGAAAGGATGGTGGAATGGAAGAGGATAACAAGGGCATATCTTGCCATGGCTTTGGTCATGTTGCTGATGGTATGGAGAAGGTCGCCGCCTCTATGAAGAATGATATGCAAAAAATTGTTGAGAAAGGTATGGACCAGGCTATTAATTTGGTTGGTTACCCTAGTTCAGCTTCCATTATGCCTGGGTTTATGTCCAAGCATGCTACTACGTCTTAGAAAGCTAGTTTTATTTATAAAGGGGAGTCTGTCTAGCTAAACATGGATAATTTCCATGACAAGCTTGGGCCTACTTTGGGTTTCCTGCAAAAGGCCAAAGCTAAAGCTATTGATTCCTACTGGATGGATAAATGGATCTTCAGTGAAATCAATAATCTCAATGTGAGGCAAAGGGCCCTATCTGCCAATTTTGATACCATGAAGGATGTCATTGAGAAAAAGGTTGATATCTAGGCCCTGGAGGAAAATAAATGTCTACTGGAGAAATTGGAGGAATAGAGAGCTTCCATAAAGTCTCTAGAAGATAGGGTTAAGAAGATAAATATGAAGAACAATCATTTTGAGGAAACTTTGAACAAAATCCTCCAAAAAACCATGATAGTATGAAAGTTTCTATTGATAACTTGAAGGCCTTGGTGGTTAGGTTGGAGTGTACTTATCGGGAGAAAGCCACTATACATATTGAGCCTGATCGGGAGATGGTTGTTTGTTGTTATAAAGGTCAGGGTAAATGCACTCGTGCTAGTCTTAGGACGAAGGCCACCTCTATCACTAAATATATCCAAGACCTCAAGGATATTTTGGAGAGCATGATTGTGATGGAGGAGGAGGTTGTGGATACTCTGAAGGGATTGGATTAGGTTTTCCTCATGGTGTCTATCTAGCTCTAGTTTTTGTTTGTTGTTATGTTTGGTTACTATTCTATTATGTTGCTTCTTCGGCTGGTCTTTTGGTTCTGTTGGTTTTTATCTTTTGGGTTCTGTTGGCTTGTCTTATTTCCAACAGTGTTATGCTTTGATGGTTCTTAATGCTTTTCTTTTGTAACTATCTGTAAAGGTTTTTGGGGTCCCTTCAAAACCTTATTTTTCCTATAATCAAAAAATAAAAGAATATATAAATACAAAAATAAAGGAGTTAACTTCTCTTGGAAAACACAATACCAAAGGTTTTTAGAAGGAACTACAAATTTAAAAAAACAAAACAAATTGAAAACAATATTATTGATAAGTATGAGATACTTTTGGCAACAAGTCAAATTTTTATACTACTATTAGGATTCAACCTTGTAGTTTTCAAGTCAAACTCATTGACCCATAGGTTAATGATTTTGACTCAAAATTTAAACAGTTGAATCTTGGTAGCAATGGGCCAATAAGTCTGACTCAAAAAACTACATAGTTGAATCTTGATAGTAATCTCATAATATATAATTGATGGCCAATGGTTAAAATGTGTGAGACTCCTTTGTGAACTAATACATTAGAAAGACTCCCATTCATAATGAACACATCAGTGGAACTCTTCATAGTGAATGATATCAAACTAGGTATAAAGAATCTATAAAGTGTTAAATTAGGGGACATAGATGGGTTTCACACAATATTTTTAAAATGGGGAATTGAGCCCCTTGTCCCTCACATAAAAATCATTTTCAATGGTGTCATTCATGATGGCTTTCTAATGGAGTGGGTAATTGGCATTGTCATTCCTCTATTTCAAAGTGGGTTTATCAATAAACCATCTAATTACTGCACTTAGTCAACCCCCTTCTTAGGAAGCTTTTCAGGAGCATGATAAAATACAAAGTCAATAGTTGGGAAAAAGGTGAAGGGGAAAGAGAAAAAGGACAAGCAGGTTTTAGACCTAGAGATTCTACCATTGATCAATGCATCACCCTTGGGCATCTAATAGAAAAAAAAATGGGATATTTAAGGGGACAAGGTTTATTGTTGTTTTTTAGACTTTAAAAAAGTATTTGACATGATGCCTAGAACAAATTATGGAACCACAATGGAAGAATTGGTTATATCATACGTGTATAGAGAAACGGTACACAAACTTTATAAGAAGGTTAGAGCTAAAATCAAAATAAGTGAAGGAATGTATGAATATTTTGGTAGTGAAATTGGCATTAAACAATGGTGTCCTCTATCCCCCACTTTGTTTGATTTATACATTGATAAGTTGGAAGCTTGGTTAAGGAAAAAAAATGGAGAAGGTTTCCAACCAGCAAACTATATGGTGAAGCTACTTTTATATGTTCATGATCACATCCTAATTTAAAAATAGTTCATAGATTAAGAGGGAATTTAAAGTCATTAAAACACTTTTTCCTAAAGCTCAAGATGAAAGTGAATATTACCAAAACTAAAATCATGATCTTCTCTCTAAAGAGGAAAGACAAACAAATTACCTTTCTTTTTGAAGGCAACCCACTGGAGATAGTAAAAGAATACAAATACCTCAAGATTGAATTCCACTATAAACTTAGTTGGGAGACTTGTAGGGTGAAATAGATATAGGGAGGATGGAAAACCTCTTACCTAATCCAAAATAGGTGAATAAAAGATGAACTTTAAGACTGGAAAACTAAGAAAATTCCTTTTGGATTATTGGTCATGTTGGTTGTCCTCTATGAGTGTAAAGTTTGGGGAAGAAGCATGTCAAACTACAGTTGGAGATAGTTAGAAAGATTCTAGGAGGACCTAATTGAAAGAAATCCCAAAGTTAAAACCATATTCTTGTATGAAAGACTTTTGGCTGAAGTAGGTGCTTTTCATTTGGAGGCATTAGTGATAACCCAAGTTAATAAGTTATTTAAAGAAGCTTGAGAACATGGATAAGTATAATAATTTGGCTATGGAGATAGCCACCCAAGATCTAAAGGCATAATGAAAAGTACAATAAGAAGAGAGAATAATAGTACAAGAATAAATTGTATCCTCACTAAGAATGCAATAGAATTGATCAACTAAAATTAATATTACATAGGAGACCCCTTGGTTATATATCCAACGTGAGTACAAAAGAGTAAATAAGACAATGACAAGTGTCATTATCTCATTATATGTTAACCAACATGAAAAAATATCACCCCATGGAAGGTGGATAGGTGATAGTGTGATAACAACACAAAAGGTGGATCACCCACCAAAGGTGGAAAATTCCATTTACAATAGGTGGATACGATAAAGTAATAACATGATAAGTCCACCTAGAGTGGAAATACTCTAACTACCTATATACAATTTCCTAACAAATTTTAAGCAAAGTGTAATTAGGACCTAGGTACATCAACACCCCCCCTTAAGTGCAACTCAGGGAGAACATACAAAAGATAGCAATGCAAAATGGGTCCTAACAACAAGGAAATGCTAGGTATCCATGAATAATGCAAATGCAATCTCACAAATGGAGAAAGGGATAAAACCACATGGGAGAAAACTCCCCTACAAAAGAGAGATGAAAAAACACAATGCTTTCAATGATGTATGAGAAGAACGAAATCATATGAGGAAAAATTCCCCCCATAAGAGAGAAGAAGAGAGACTATGAAGCCCCCCCTCAATGACAAATCTTTTACAAAGATGCTTCAAGATGTCAATCAATAATCCTCCCATAGGAATAAAATTGACCTAATGTTTCACCAAGAATGTCAAAGTGTAACAAAACTAGGTACCATTGTCGATGAAGAACTGATCGATGATGAATCTATCCTTGTAATATGATAAAGAAAAAAGCATGGAGATACCTGCATGAGCATCGGTTGGATACTCACAAATGGAATATTGGTACATTTTCTTCTTGATTGGATACACACATCAAGTCTCACAAGATAGTTCCTAATATAGTAAGTATAGGAGGATTACATCAAATATTTCATCAATGACAAAGTATAAATAAGGATGATACTTTATACTAGTGCATGTATAATATAGCTCTTGCAAGAGACTACAACATGATATAACAATGAAAATATAGAAATGGATGATGATGCCAACAAGGATTCCCTACAAATAATTGTTGATGATGCCATCCAATTGGGATGTGCCAATAAAACATAGGAGCAATTGCCCCCCTCCTAGCATGCAGTTGGAGGATGAATCGCTACAACAGGTATTATAGGTGCACAATAATTTTTTTCCCTCTTTTTCTTATTATGTTGAAAATTTGTTTTCAAAAACATTTAATCAAATGGTATCAAAAACTTTATTGAAAGATTAATAAAGAAAATTTATTTTTTTTATTTGAAAAAAAACTTTATAAAAACAACGGGAAAACTATAGACACAACAATGGTTGCTAAAAAATAATGATCGGAGCTGGAGCGGGAGCTGGAGGTTTTTCAAATTTGGTTTTGGGCAAGATTTCTCCTAAGCATGCTGTGGGTGCCTCTAGAGATGCTTCCCATAGTGTGGAGATTCTTACTGACTCAGGCTTGGAGGATGTGGAAAAGGTAGATGGGGTCCCATGTGAGAAGATCAAAGACCCTGGTACAATGATTTTTTGGAAGGATGGTCAACCCCCTTTCAGACCACAATATGGTATGCCCTCAGGTTTCATTGATTCTATTTCATTTTGTGCTTGGGAAGGGGCCTCCCCTCTCAAACCTTGGTCCACCTTGTTTGGGGTCAAACCCACAGGCAAATCCTCTTTCCCTAGTATTAAGGATTTATTTGATATAGGGAAAGGGAAATATGCTATTGTTGTTCCTGACAACCTTGTAGACCATAACATCATTGCGATGGCCCTAACACTGGTTGGGGAATTAGTTGGAGCTAGGCCTAATATTAATGTTGTTAGATCCTTTGCTAAAAAAAGATGGAATCTCAAAGGCCATGTGGGCATTATTGTTATGGACAAGGGTTTCCTATCCTTTGAATTCTCTTGAGAAGAGGATTTTGATAGGATCCTTTGCACTGAGACTTGGACTATAGGCAAGGCTACTTTGGCCTTATAGAAATGGTCTCCCAACCTAGATCTGAATGATTCTTTCTTTGTCTAGGCCCTGGTGTGGGTTCAGATTCCTGAACTTCCTTTGGATTTTTGGTTTGAGGATGCCCTTAACAGGATTGCAAGATCTTTCGGGGAACTCCTCTTGATTGACCTTGTTACTGTTGCTAGAAGTAGGTTGACCTATGCTAGAATATACATTGGGGTTGAACAAGGTAAAGACATGCCATAGATCATTGAGATTCATTCTAAGCTAGGGAAGAGATTGCAAAAGTTTGACTATGAAAGTGTGCCTTTCGCTTTCTTTCATTGCAAGAAGGCGGGTCATCTGTCCAAGGCTTTTTCGAAGCTCATATTAAGGAAAAAGCTAGAAAATCCCAAAAGAAAGCTTGGAAGAAGAAGGATTCGACAAGCTTGTTTGAGGAAGAAGCTCTTGTCAACAAGGGCTCTATTCCACTCCAGAAGAAAATCTCAGTGGGGCCCCCCTTGTTGAATGTTCCAGAGTAGACCAAAGTATAAGATTCTGCTGAAGAACCCCCTTCTTTAAATGGCCTTGACCAGGCTTTGGTTAATGTTGAGACTTTCTCATCTCCTAGGGAGGAGGTTGTCGAGGGAATTGATGGTTTGACCTATCTTCTCCCAGTGAAGGACGGTGACAAAGAACAAAAGTTTCTGGAAGGAGGTGACTCCAACACTGACTACATCTCCCTCGTCCCAACTTATCTTAACACACAGAGTGTGAAGGATGGAGAATTTTTCCCAAGCCTCGCGAGATTCAATACCCCTGCTGGTGCTCTACCCCAAGAGGAACTTGATTGTAATACCCTCATCCCCTCCCCGTCCAAGGGGTTATCGGTCTCCAGTGATAACCTTGGTTCCCCCGACCAGCTTTTAAAGATGGAGGAATTGTTCAAATTGGTCTCTCTTGGATAGATTCCCAAGATGGAGGAGTTGTTCATTAAATTCAAGGAAGGAACAAAGTATGGTGGATGGATCTCAATTTCAAAGAAAGAAAAGAAAAAGAACAATAGGGATTCATCTCCTATCTCGCCAGTGACACCAAGAAGTAAAAATGAAGCTGATGTGGGTGCCAAACCCAGAACACCAAGAAGGAAGAAAGCCATCCTAATTAGAGAGGAAGAAGCTAGTAAGAATATCGCAGATGGGACTCAACTTGCCTTCTATGAGGCTTGTTCCACAAAGAAGAAATTAAGATCATCTCTTGGAATATTCATGGTCTGAATGGACCACATAAGTAGGATATTATAAGGAATATGATTAGGGATCATAGAGCATATTTTATGATGATTCAGGAAACTAAGATGAATAAAGAGAAAGTGGAAAGTCTTAAATTCTTGAAGTCCGTGGAGGTTGTGGGAACCAACTCTAATAGGGCTTTTGAGGGCCTTTCTATTTTCTAGAACTCTACCATCTTCAAAGGGGATGTCATTCATGAGGAAGGCAATCTTCTATTTATGAAATTCACTTGTAAATGGGACAATGATAGTTGGTAAATGAATGTGTATGCTCCTAACTCCGAAAAGGAAAGATCTAAGTTCTAGGAGAGGATTAGGAATATCACTTCTACCATCTAGTTTTCAAGAGGGATTATCATGGGAGTTTTCAACACTCCTCTTAAAGAAGGGGAAAATCTTGGTGGGAGTATTTCGGACCTAGAAAGTAGAATGGACCTTATGGACTTTATCAATAATTAGGCCCTCTTCAACCTAGACCTCTATGGGCCAACTTACACTTGGTCTAATAGAAGAGCTGGTAATGAATGTATTTAGGTACACCTTGATCATTCCCTTATTAACCTTGATTGGTTCCATCTCTTTTCTTGTAATCTTTCATCTCTGGCTAGAATTGGTTCGGACCACACCCCCATTTATTTTATCCTTGATCCCATCACTGTTAAGAGATGTTTTCCCTTTAGATTTGAAAAAATGTGGACTACCCACCCGAACTTGAGCAACAAGTTAAATGAATGGTGGGATATTAAAATCGACGGCTCAACCATGTTTAGAATAGTTAAAAAACTCAGGAATGTCAATAATAACATCAAATTATGGAACAAGAATGAATTTGGGAATATCTTTTCTTCCAAATCTAAGATTCTCATGGATCTTAATCTTATTTAATGGGAGATTCAGAAGTTTGGATATGATCCTAAATTCCTCCACAAAGAGAAAGCCTTGATCTCTAACTATCATAATGTTATAGGCAAGGAGAAATTATACTGGAAACAAAGGTCTAGATCCATCTAGCTGAAAGAAGGGGAAAAAAATACTAGGTTATTCCATCTTACCACTATGAAGCACAAAGCTGCTAACAAAATAAAAAAACTCAGACAGGAGGAATAAATTCTTTCAGAGGACAAGGAAATAGTCAATGAATTTGTCTCTTTTTATCTTCCCTCTTATCTAAAGACAACCATCTATCTTCGGAAGACCAGGCCATGATATTGGGTAACATTCCAAAGATTATCTCTGAAGACTAGAATAAAGCTCTCTGCTCTATCCCTAAGGAGGGGGAAGTTTTCAAAGTTGTGCAATCCATGTCTGGAGATAAAGCACCTGGCCCTGATGGATTTCTCATGTTCTTTTTTCATATGTACTGGGACATTGTTAAGAGAGATGTGGTTGAGGCTGTTCAGGAATTATTTGAATCTAAGGATCTCCTGAAGGAGCCAAATGCCACCTTCCTGGTTCTCATCCCCAAAATTCCTAGTGTGGAGGCTACGAAGAACTTCAGACCTATTAGCATGTGCAACTGCTTTTACAAGATCATTTCCAAGGTGCTTAGCTTAAGAATTTTCAAGCTACTTCCTCTGCACATCTCACCACAACAATTTGGTTTTGTCTTGGGGAGACAAATTCTTGACTCCATCATTACTATTCATGAGGTCATCCATTCCCTGGTCTCAACCAATAAGGAAGGGTTCCTCCTTCTAGGGTACACCATACCTACAAATGATGTAATTCAGAATAAACATGGCTATAGATTTGTCATTGGCTATGATTAGAGGGACTGCCTTGACCCACTTAGTAAAATAATATATAGTAGTGATGATGAACTTTTGTCCATTCGAGGAAGAAGAGGATGAATCTGACCCACCAAATCAAAGGCCCATTGCTGAAATGGATAGAAAGTGATGAATGGAATTAGCTCCTTGGTGGGAGTGTGAATCAAATTCTTGTAAAGTTGAAATTGTTTATGAGCCTTAGCATATTGTGTAGCTTACTTCTCCATAATTGGCCAATAGTAACTAGCTATAAGAAGCTTACGAGCCAGTGTCAGGCCACTCAAGTGGGATCCATAAATGCCTTCATGCACCTCAACTAATGCATGCTTAGAATCGTCAGGTTATAAATACCTAAGGAGGGTACCATCTAGACCTCACCTATACAAGTCATTAGCTATTATGACGTACCATGAAGCACTATGGATTAGGTGATGTTTCTCATTCTGGGTGTAAGTATCTGGAACAATCTGGTCATGAAGGTAGGAATAGATGTGATGATAATAGAATGAATCATGTCTAATGACTAAACATACCATCCTAGACTTAGGGGTGTCATAGGCTAGGTAGAGTAATGTCTCCACCAGGAATTCATGTCAGAAGTCATTCTCTCGCATTTGTAGCATAGAGGAAAGAGTAGCCATGGCATCAACTACTTTGTTGTCTGTCCTTGGAATCTGCTGGAAAGTGACATGTGAAAATTACTTTCTTAGGTCATTGACCATCCATTTGTAAGGTACCTATTTGTCATCTTTTTTTAGATAAATGTCATTGACCTGATTGATGACCAGCTGTGAGTCTCCAAAGACTTTGAGTTCATTGATTCACCATTCGATGGCTATCTTCATGCCATTGATTAGGGCTTCATACTTGATGATGTTATTTGTACAAGGAAACAATATCTTCAATGCCTTGGGTAACGAGTATTTTAGTGGCATGATGAACAATATCCCAACACCTAACCCCTATTGGGTGAATGATCCATCGAAGAACATAGTCCATGTTTGATGTGTGAGAAGCATGATGGACTCATCTGGAAATTCAATGTGTAATGACTGATGATCTTTGAGAGGAGCTTTTGCCAACTGATCTATGATCACCTACCCTTTGATGACCTTTCTCTCCACATACTCAATGTTGAACTCACTGAGTATCATGACCCATTTTGCCAGTCTACCTGTGAGGGCAACTTTGCTGAGTAAATACTTTAATGGTGTATCATCTTAAAATGGAAGCACTTCCATGATAAGAGAATTTAGCCCTCTAAGTGAGTGGTTTGGGGTCATGTCAAGCACCTTGATTGGGTCTTTGCATGTATCTGGCTTTCTCCCCCTATTCTGCTTCTCTCTCCACCTATTTTCACTTTATTTCTGCATTTCCTAACACTCTGGATTGAGGTCCTGAGGTTTTCGACCTCAAGGTCAAAGACAACCTTGAGGGTCAATTATGACCTCAACCCTAACCTAGGGTGGGGTCTACCTCATCCTTGACCTAGGGTTCAAATTTCAAGTTCCCATGATTTTTGGGTGTCGGGTTTCGGAAATATTTCTTTTCCCGCTTCTGGGTCGGCCATTTCGCATTTCAGAATGGTAAATCCTTAAATTGCATTTAATTTGGATCCATTTATAGGGGTTAAGGTTAATTGGGATTTAATTCCCCAATGTCAGCCTTCCCTAGAAGATTGTGCCCTAGATCACTATAAAAGGAAGCCTTCCTCTCTCATTTTCTCCATCAAGTTTTGTGAGAACATCCACTTTCACATCACACTTTGCAATCAAGCATCCATAATCAAGAAATCATTTCATCAAGCATTTTCAAGGAAGCATTCAAGTCCTCTTCTCCATTCAAGTTCTCCATTGAAGATCAAGGATTCAAGCATTCAAGCCATTGGAGGGATTTGGTTCAAGCATTCAAGATTCATCATTCAAACCCTAGATCTAGCCAGCATGTTGGTGTGATCTTCCTTCAAGATCCTTTTGTTCATCTTCAAGATCCATTCATTTTCCTTTCAAGGAGGATTCCAAGCATACAATCATGGAGGTTTTGGATTTACATTTATGGTTTTCATTTACACTTACCATTATTTTGTTCAAGCTTTCATATCAATATACTTGTTTACATTTCAAATATAATTGCATATCTATTGAATATCATAGCTTCATTATTAGATCTACTTCTACTACTTGCTAGCATTCTCCATTTCAATTTAATTATTAAGGTTGATTCCAAACTAGGGTTTGACCAAGGCAAACCCCTCCCCCAACAAACAAAACTCTCTTTTTCTTGCAGGTGCAGGTACAAGATTGCGAATTGGAGCTTGGATTTGGATACCCTTTTCGGAAAACTTCTGAGATCCATGAACAAAATCAAAGTCGACCTTCAGAATCTTGAAGTATTCTTTGACCTTTTATCGAGGTCAAAGACTACTTGCTTCTAGAAAGACAAAAGTTTTTTGGGTTTTCTTCATCTTGGCATTTCTAGTCTGAAACAAGTTGTAGAATTGCCCAAAACTATACATAGACATAAAAAATCAGCATTTTCCAGATTTGCCCTATTTTGAGGTTAGTATTTGCCTTTCAATTATTTTAGATTTCAAGCATATACTATTCATAGAAAAATATAAGGTTTTCTTCTTGATTCATATTCTCCATAGATTGTTTCTTTTGTGTATTGACCTTTTGGTTGATCAATTTGGATCTCTCCTTTGGGAATTTGGATTTAGAAGTAGATCTCATATTTCCCCCATTCAATTAGGTGATTCCATTTCAACTCTATTCATTTTGACATGCATACCATTTTATACCATTCATTTTGGTGAACCTGACATACTTACCCCTTTTCTTTTGTGGATTTAGATGCCCTATTGTGTTAGATTTTAGGTCTTTTCTTGTATTTAGATTAGATCTAGTTTATGCTCTTGCATTTTAAATTCAAAAATACAAAAATGTTTCTTGCATTTCTCATTTACTATGGAGATTCTTAAGATGCTTTGGTGTGTGGTCATGTTCTTTATTACCCTTCTTTTAGCATCTCTTTACCATACCTATGATGTTTATGAGAGTATCATTCACTTCATTATGTTGATGACCCTTCCCTTTGCTCTTGCCTATGCTTTTGTGAAGTTGACCGACACTAGTCTTCCTACATTCAAAACTTTCATTAAAGATTTATGTGGTAGTCTTATTACTCTTTTGGATTATGTGAAGAATTTGGTAGATGATATACCATCTCCTAATCTTCCAAATCTTATCAATCCTAATCCACTTCCTAATCTTCCTAGTCCTAATCTGATACCTAATTCTCCATTTTTTCATCCTCGCTCTTCCCGTACTTATGATGGGATTCAAGCTATAGTTCAGGATGTGCATGTGCAAGATTTCTTTGATTTACCTTCTCCTCTAATTCATGATGATATTAAAGGAAAGGGTAAAGAAAATTCTTCAAAACCTATTATTCCACCTTATACAACCTTTACTCATGAACATGATAAATAATCACCTCCTGTATAAGCTTTACATAATATGTACACTACTGGATATAATATGGTGACTAAACAAGGTTATAAAGGTTTAGGACTTGGAGTTAATGAGCATGGTATTAGGTTTCTAGTTCACATACCCCCTAAACCGGATATGTATGGTGTTGGTTGTTCAAAATCTCAAGTCAAGGTAGGGGATGTTAATCATCATCCTCCTCTTCACATTCTTCTCCCCACACCTATCTTAGATAACCCTAATGTTCGTCAAGAAGTGGCTAAGAAGGTATATGTTGAGTTAATGAATTCCAAGAAAGAAATCTTTAGACCTATACCGATAGATGCTTTATACAAATATAAATGTCATTTTCATTATAGCAATATGCATTTACTTGCTAATTGTAAACATTTCAAGTTATATGTTAGAGAAAGAGCTGCTTTAGGAATTATATCTCACTCTCGTGCAATTTTACAATTCCTTCATAATTTTATTATAGGGGATTCCCCTTCTTCTGATATAATGTAGATTTCTTCTCCTCTTGTCTCATGACTGGGGGGCAAGAGGTGTATTTTCATCCAGTCTCCTAGGATCCATTAGGCTTTTAGCATATATTGTGCCTTGAGCTTAATTGGTATTCTTTCTCTCCTATCTTTCTATGATTTTGCATATCTTTTCTAAGACATGTGTTTTTCAAAGGTATCCCTTGTTTCTATCCCTGGGGGGCAAGGTTCTTCCTTCTTTCTCTTTGTCTAGGGAATTACTTTCCTTAGCTTAGTGGTATTTATTTATATTGTAATATTATTTCATCATATTGACAAATATTTTAACTATGGATAAATTTCTTATATGAGAAGTTGTTGTCCTAAGTCATCACTTCTTCTCTATGTTTCAAATTATGTTCTTTATAGACTCTCACCCTTTCTTTGGTGTTAGAGTTGTTTCCCTCATTCCAAAGATTCCTTTTTCTCTTGTTTGCTAGGGGATTGATGATTGAATCTTTGTTCCCACATTGGAAAGATGATATTTTATCTAAAAGAACTCCTCTATGGTGGGGGTCTTGTTGATAAGATCTCTTTCATTGAGGATCCTTTTTCCATGAGTGACATATCCCTTTCACAATTATCTATACTCTTGGATGTAGGGGTTAATACCCTTCACTAAGAATGTAGTGTACATTGTTGTAAACATGATATCTCCTTGCATTGTGAAGTAGGTATCCTCTTCCTCTTCCTTATCATGTCTAGTAGACAACCACAATAAGGAGGGGGGCATATATAGGGTCTCCCTTGTACTATAGTTTTTTTTTTTTTAATATGCTAAATCTTGGAAGGTAATGCACATAAGTTGGTAAATCCTAAAAAGAAACATTTTTCAATTTTCAATATGCTAAATATTGGAAGGTAACACACATAAGTTGCTAAATCTTGAAAAGACACACATTTCCAATATGCTAAATCTTCTGAAGGTAACACACATAAGTTGCTAAATCCCAAGGAGACACGCATTTCATATTCATAGTGATACAAGAAGGTGGATCTATGGATATTCCAGAAGCCATCAGAAGATGCATTACAATTGCAAGCATAGTTTATGGGTGAACCTGTTGGGCTCTCCCTCTAGGGTGATTCATGGTAAGGTGGGCATCTTACTGGGTGAGGTAATCACTCTTTCTCGTTTCTCTCTTTTCGCTTTCATGCTAGTAGGACATGATCATGAAGCTATGTTATTTGTAGTGTTGCTCTTGTCTTTCTTATATAATCATTTATGCTTTTATGATAGCTTTCCAAATATTATATTAGTATGAGAAATGTTTCTTAGCAAGGTTTCTTGTGCTAGTTGATTTGGGTTTGTTTTAGTACTAATCCCTCTTTTGTGTCTTTTTCCTTTTTTTTTTGTTTTTGCACCCTCATGCGTGTATGTGGAATCCTTAGCCTGGGGGCTTGTGTCCTTATCTAAGTGTTATTTTATCATGTTGTGAATCCACTCTAATCTTTTCTTTCATCTCCTTTACCAAGAGTTTGCATTGAATCCATACTCTTGCTAAAGTGGGGGCTTAATGTATCATCTTAAAATGGAAGCACTTCCATGATAAGAGTGTTTAGCCCTCCGAGTGAGTGGTTTGGGGTCATGTCAAACACTTTGATTTGGTCTTTGCATGTATCTAGTTTTCTCCCCCCATTCTTCTTCTCTCTCCACCCGTTTTCACTTTATTTCTGCATTTCCTAGCACTTTGGATTGAGGTCCTGATGTTTTTGACCTCAAGGTCAAAGATGACCTTGAGGGGGTCAATGAAGACCTCAACCTTGACCTAAGTCAGGGATGACCTCAACCATGACCTAGGGCAGAGTCTACTTTGTCCTTAACCCAAGGTTCAAATTTCAAGTTCCCATGATTTCCGGGTGTCGGGTTTCGAAAATATTTCTTTTCCCACTTCTGGGTTGGCCATTTCGGGTTTCAGAAGGGTAAATCCTTAAATTGCATTTAATTTGGGTCCATTTATAGGGGTTAATGTTAATTGGGATTTAATTCCTCAATGTTGGCTTTCTCTAGAAGATTGTGCCCTAGATCACTATAAAAGGAAGCCTTCCTCTCTCATTTTCTCCATCAAGTTTTGTGAGAACATCCACTTTCACATCACACTTTGCAATCAAGCATCCATAATCAAGCAAGCATTTCATCAAGCATTTTCAAGGAAGCATTCAAGTCCTCTTCTCCATTCAAGTTCTCCATTGAAGATTAAGGATTCAAGCATTCAAGCCATTGAAGGGATTTGGTTCAAGCATTCAAGATTCATCATTCAAACCCTAGATCTAGCCATCATGTTGGTGTGATCTTCCTTCAAGATCCTTTTATTCATCTTCAAGATCCATTCATTTTCCTTTCAAGGTGGATTCCAAGCATACAATCATGGAGGTTTTGGATTTACATTTATGGTTTTGATTTACACTTACCATTGTTATGTTCAAGCTTTCATATCAATATACTTGTTTACATTTCAAATACAATTGCATATCTATTGAATATCATAGCTTCATTTTTAGATCTACTTCTACTACTTGCTAGCATTCTCCATTTCAATTTCATTATTAACGTTGATACCAAACCGGAGTTTGACCAAGACAAACCCCTCCCCCAACAAACAAAACTCTCTTTTTCTTGCAGGTGTAGGTACAGGATTATGAATTGGAGCTTGGATTTGGATACCCTTTTCGATGAACTTCTGTGATCTATGAATAAAATCAAAGCCGACCTTCAAAATCTTGAAGTAGTCTTTGACCTTTTATTGGGGTCAAAGACTACTTGCTACCGAAAAGACAAAAGTTTTCTGGGTTTTCTTCGTCTCAGCATTTCCAGTCTGAAACAGGTTGCAGAATTGCCCGAAACTATACACAGACATGAAAAATCAGCATTTTCTAGATTTGCCCTATTTTGAGGTTAGTATTTTCCTTTCAATTATTTTAGATTTCAAGCATATACTATTCATAGCAAAATATAAGGTTTTCTTCTTCATTCATATTCTCCATAGATTGGTTCTTTTGTGTATTGACCTTTTGGTTGATCAATTTGGATCTCTCCTTTGGGATTTTGGATTTAGAAGTAGATCTCATATTTCCCCTATTCAATTAGGTGATTCCATTTCAACTCTATTCATTTTGACATGGATACCATTTTATACCATTCAAATGGATCAATCTTAGCAATGAGACGTGTAGTGTGAGCAAGCATGTAGTGCCGTAGTTTCTGTGAAGTGAACACCACTACTAAGAAAGACTTCTTGATGACAAAGTAGTTTGTTTCATAGGAGACCAGAGTCCTACTAATGTAGTAAATAGATTTTTCTTTATTTTTATGATCTTCCTGAGCTAGTAAGACACCTAGTGATGTGTCTGTGGTAGAGATGTAGAGAATGAGCGACTTCCCATGAATATGAGGCATGAATATTGGCAGATTTGAAAAGTAATGCTTGATCTATGTAAGCTCTTTGTCATAGTCTTCATTCCATTCATAAGTCACACCTTTGTGTAAAGTTTTGGTGAAGGGTTGTGACTTATCGGCCAGTTGTGCAATGAAGCACCGTGTACACTATAAATGAACTTGGAGCCCTCTCATCTGATTGATAGTGCATGGTGGAGGCATTTCCATGATGGCTTGAACCTTTTCTAGATCTACTTCTATACCTTCTATAGAAATGATGTAACCCATCATTTTTCTAGATGTAACTCCGAATGCACACTTTTTTGGGAATGCACACTTTTTGGGTTGAGCCTAAGACTGAACTGTTCCATTTGATCTAGTATAGGACCTAAATCTACAAGATGTACATTCTGTTCAATGCTCTTAGCTAATGTATCATCCACATAATCTTCCATCATTTTGTGCATCATGTCATGAAAGATAGTAGTGACAACCCTTTGATATTTGGCTCCAGCATTTTTAAGTCTGAAGGGCATGACATTCTAATAGAAAGTTCCCCAGGTGCATGTGAAGCAGTCTTCTCTTGATCTTTTGGTGTGATTTTAATCTAGTTGTAGCTAGAGAAATCATCCATAAGTGAATACATTTCATAACCCACTGCCATGTCCATAATCATGTCAATGTTGGGTAATGGGAAGTCATCCTTAGAACATGCCTTGTTTAGATCTCAGAAATCTGTACAGACTCAGATGGACTTGTCATGTTTAGGAATCAGAACAATGTTGGAAATCCATTTTGCATAGTCAATTGCTCTGATGAAACCACCTTTGAGAATTTTTTCTAATTCTCTTTAACTAAGAGTGCCACATGTGGGTGCATCTTACCAAGCTTTTGTTTGATAGGCTTAACACCTGGCGCAATAGACAAGTGATGCATGATCAGATTAGGATCCAATCCAGGCATATCGGAATATGTCCATGAAAATTTGATTTTCTTTCTTTGAAAGAAGGTAATGAATTCCTCTTCCTCTTTTGCGGATAAGGACTATGCCAAATGATTGATTTGAGGTGCATCTTCCGTGCCCAAGTTCACAGGTTGAGTTGGCTCAATCAGCACTGAAGATCTCTCTTGAAAATGACTTGGAAGCGTATCAAGTATCCCATCCTTAGGTGTCTTAGAGAGGTTTTCACCTACATATACGTCTTTTATTTTTACTTTTTTTGGCTGTGACACTACCACAATGTGGTTTTCACCATCATAGAGCCTATTCTTTTTTCTTTTAATTTTATGACTAAGATGCTTGATATCGGCTTCAGTCATGTTGACACTATCTTCATTGGTGGAGGACATTATTGGTTTGAAATTGTTAAGGTAGCAAGAAAGAGCGTAATCATTTTGGAATGTAAGGACTTCATTGGATAGAGAGGAAGGATTCTAGTTTATCAGCTCGAGATGGTGGAGTGAAAGAGAAGTGATGGGTTCAAGTGTGTTCATGGTATAGTCATCAAAATCACGGACAAGCAAGTTGAGACCTAAAGCGATCTCATCCATAGATGTGTTCAAGTCCCCTGGAATCCTCATGTCAAAATTAGAGGGTATGTTAACATCAGTGGAAGTACACTTAGTTGTCTAAACACTAGACCCTTCACCTACTTCATGAAGGTTTTCAAATGTGTGTACAGTGTCTACGTCCTTGTCAGAAGTTGTGTTAGACAAAGAATCAAACTCATACTCATGTGAGTTCATAATACTTGATATAGGAACCCCATCAATACTTGTTGTACCATCTGACTCATTCTCATCTCTTGTAGCATTGATGGTTTGTTGAAGTTGTTCCTATTTGAACTATTCTTGAAAAGGAGACAATATGTACAATTCCCATTGATAGTTGGGATGAGCAGTTTGCATTTTCCTCAACCGCTCATATGTCAGCGGAGTAATGGAGGCATTGTCATCAGAATCATTGTTATTTTCTACCTTATTGACACGTAGTATAGGATCATCCGGCTCTACAAAGAGTGTGGCAAGATCTGAAGGAATGGGATAAGGAAAGATATCCTCATCAGAACTGTCCTTTGAGTGTTTAGCTGAAGCGGTGCCCTCAGGCTCTCGTTGACATTCCAGTTCTGGTACAAATTTATTGATCCCTAAATGGAACGGGATCTTTTTGAAGCCTAGACCAGTAGTGTCTTTTGTCCTTCATCCTATAGCTTCAATTGGTTCAATCAATCCATTATCATTCACCCCTATAGGGCCACTCCCTTTATAGCCAAAGTCTTTCATGAGCTTGAAGCCTTCACTGTATGGTTCATGTTTGATATCACGAGCTGGATTGACTTGTTCAGATGTGTCTATCCCTTTATAAATCCAAGCTGTAATGGCTCTATTTTCATCCTCATCTTCTAGTGGCATTGTGGCCTATACAAAGGTACCATCATATACTATTTGAGGAGAGATAGAGAAAGGTCTCTTGTTCTTAGAGGGTTTCTCGTAGGAATGCGGAGATAGAGGTAGAGCTGTCAAGGACAACAAAGGTTCCATCTGATACTCCCCCATGCTAGAATCCTTGAGTTTTAGAGTCTTTTCTATTTCTCTAAGTTTGGCATCAAAGAATTTAGTAGATTCGCCGTTGGTTGGGATAAAGCTGTCAGTAGATTGGGTGAGCATATTGAAAGAATAACTCATGTTGGCAGGTACTATTACTTCTTCTATATGGAACATGAACTTTATTAACTAATGGTATGTTGAAGCAACTGCTTGCATCTCATGGATCCATGGTCTTCCCAAAAGTATGTTGTATGCAAGGGGGATGTCCAGAACTTGACAGATGACATCTCTCTCAATAGGTCCAACTCAGATTAGCAACACCACTAAACCTTTGGATTTTCATTCCTCTTCACCATATGCCTTGATGGTGATCTTTTTGCGAGCATGTATGCAGTCTTCACCATAGCCTAACTGGGTGAGCAGGCTAGAAGAGATATGTTAAGGTCAACACTATTATCAATGAGAACATGACGGACACGTTTTTAGCCAATCATGACTTCAATATGTAGAGGGGTATTGTGTGGATGGCTTAGCGAATGATCATCTTCCTTAGAGAAAGACAAATAATGGGGTGAGGTCAGGTGACCTACCATGGATTGAAACTGGTGAAGATCAAGATCTTTTGGGACATTTGCCTGAGCGAGGGCTTTATCAAGAATCTACCTGTGAGAAGGCAAGATTTTCAATAGCTCAAAGATAGTGATCTGAGATTTGGTACATTGTAATTGGTCTAAGATGCTATAATTAGCATTGCTAGGCATGGGGACCAATTTCAAATTCTTTTTAATAGGGACAACAATGACCTTGTCTATAGGTTGTTTCGGCGCTGATGTAGATGGCTCGGGGCCATTGAGAATGATCTTCACCCGAGATCGAGTAACATCATTCGCACAAACCTGAGACTATTCTGGTTCGAAAGAATGAGACACAGGGCCTCACAGGACAAACAAAATTTTAGGCCTAGGAGCATACTTGCTCCCCTTGATAGTGATCACATCACAATATTCAACATTGACAGGTTCAACCATATTAATAACATTGTCATTAGCATTGTACGTATAGTTGAACTTGGTGTTGGCACTCTTGGTTTTAGAGGATTCACCCTTCTCATGAGGAGGAAAGGGGTCTTTGAATGCCTGGTGATTAGAGTTCTTATTGTGACCACTCACAGCAATATCACCACTCTCGATGAGATCTTGGATATTATGTCAAAGTTTATTACAACTAGAAGTTTTATGACCCTTGTTTTGATGGTAATCACAGTATGCAGAGTCATTCCACCAAGCAGGCCATGGTTGTGGATCATAAGGATGCAAGTTATCCAGATGTGTGAGTATTTGGTTCTGCAAGAGAGTCTTGTAAACCACGTCAAGAGGTTCGCCTAGAGGAGTAAACTCACGCTTGGGTCGAGGGGCCCAAGTTTTGCTTTTGGAGTTCTTCAAAGGTGGCTGAGTGTCTGTCGTAGCCTTTTCAGTGGCTTTGGTTGCCTGCAGACTAGAGGTAAGGTTGAAAATAGCCTTCAGAGGTTTTGGAGTCACATTGTCAACAACTCCATCATTCACAACATCCCAGTTTTTGTTGACAAACTTAGCGTTGTCCTTGCTTGAGGAGGGCCCTTGTTTGTTATCTTTGTGTAGGGCTAGTTCTCCTTTCTTGACCATGAATGCCTCTATTCTCATAGCTTGCTTGATCATGTCATCAAAGGTCAAAGCACCTTGTAGTTGTACCTGATACCCAAAATCAGGAAGGAGATTGTCTAGAACGATATCAAGCTTTTCAAACTCAGGGATTTTGTGAGAATATTTTGTATAGAGTTGTCTCCATCTCTGGAGAAATGTCAAGAAAGGTTCCCCATGTCATTGTTTCAGATTGCAAAGATCGTGGATATTAACCAGATGTTGGATATTATGCAAATAGTGTTGGAGGAACAAATTGGAAATCTCATCAAAAGACTTGATGCCAGTAGGTAGTCGAGAGAACCACTCCATAGAAGATCCACCCAAGCTATGTGGGAAGAGATGCATAAGGTAAGTCTAGTCGTGTATGAAATCCATGGATAGAGCACCAAACTCTCTCAAGTGATCTTGAGGATCAGAGGTACCCAAATATTTTTTGTATTTGGGAAGTTCTACTCCTTTGGGAAAAGGAGGCATGTAGAGACACTTGTCGAATGGGAATGGGCATATGCTCTCCAATGTGAACTAGTTTGTCCTTATTCTTTATGAGTTGACCGATTTGGTCTTGCATGTCTTGAACTAGTTTTTGTAGTTTTGTGGCCTCTATTTCCTCTTCTTTGACCACAAGAGTCTCAACTTTGTAGTTTGGAGGTAATTTGGCCCCTTGGTTGGCCAGTTTGAGAAAGTATTTCTCCTTCTCTTCTTTCATTAGGATCTCCATCATCTTATAGAGGATTTTGTTAGCTCAGACAACCTCAATGTCTTGTTGGGTTATCCCTTCATCATCATTACCAAGGATTTCAAAGATGCTATGGGATTGGAATCCATCTCAGTCATTTTGAGCTTGATATCTTTCTCCATCATTTTGAGATTGATTGTGACCTCTACTGTGTTCACCCTCTTGGTATTGATCAACCATCATGATAATATGAATAAACTTGGTGTGAGGGTGCACAATATGTCGAGAGGTCATGGCAAAGGAGACTTTTGGTGTGTCAAGAGGGTTAGTTTCAGATGGTGACCCTTTAGAGGTTGGATGATCTTGGAACAATGGGTTCCGGCCCTGACTAAGGTCCACACAGAATGAACATCAAACGTAGGGTCGAATGATAGGAGAGAGAGATCAAGATGACCCCTCTCTAGACGTAGCTAATGAAGAGGAACATGAAGATCCTCTATGACACTCAGATTGCATGATGGGTTGGGAATGACCTCTTCCTCAGTTGTGAGGTCTACCTCTACCTCATCTAGCAATGTGTAAGGGGAATACATTGCTACTTCGAGTTGCAACATTCATAAACAAAGATTGTGAAGTGAGAAAGAACTAGGACTTACACTTGGAACTCTATTTATAAAAGGAAACAAAGAGTGACAAAGGTTAAATATACTCGGCATGAGTCATCGAGAGTAAGGCTAGAATAGCTAAGAGATGACTATCATGTCAGAGGTATGATAACATAGTAAATCAAGTAGACAACAAAGAGACAAGGTGAGGTCAAGTGATCATCACGTAGTTCTCAACCCGAGACATCTAGTTTCAGACTATGTACAAGTAGGAAGACGTGTAGGTAGACCCTAGATAGGAACTAGATCAGGCAAAAAATTAACCAGCAAAAGGGAAATAACTCGCTATTTTGACAAACTAGGGACAATTTTGCATGAGAAAGTGCAGTCCCGCGCAAAGATATGCTAGGCTTGTGCGAGAATATGCCAGGTTCACACGGAGAAGTGTTGGACCAGACCAAAAAGAAATGACAAAGGTCTCTGATAGAACTATAGTGAAACTTTGTGTGAGGATGTGAAATCCCGCATGAGAAAGTGCACATTTCACGTGAGGAAGCAAAAGTTCACATGAGAAAGTGCACAGAACCAGGTGACAAAGTAAAGAATTAGATAGTTTGGATCGATTTTTGAGATAGAATCAGCTTTTGAGACATAGCATGAGCTATTCTTTGGCAGAATGTTTAGTTTACAGACTAATTTAGGATAGTTTAGATCAACAAACTTAGTTTTAAGGTTTCAATCAATCATTTAACAAGCACAAAGTTTGGGACTAGTAGGCAGATGTGAAACAGTCAATAGTAAAAAATAGTTCTACCGAGGAAAAAGAAAATTGGAAGAAACATGGGAGTCTTGAAAAATTTTGGACATGTTGGATAGTTTTATGACTCAAAACAAACACTCAGTTATCCCTACAAAGAAAATGGTAGAGAAGAAAAAATCCATGCCTTACAACTTATGTGCATGCGTTCACCTCACACAGTCGTGTCACCCCCTAGAGGGCACCCATGTTTTTGGTGTTTCCAAGGAATTAATAATATATGTTAAAAGGTTACCCTTGAAGTAGGGGCTAGTGTCATATACCACCTTCAAATGTCCAGGTGCATGCCTATGGTGAGAATCTAGGGGAGAGATTCTTCCCCCTCCCTGCACAAAGATTATGTCTCCTTTCAGAGGTGAACCAAGTAGGAAACTAACTAAGAGAGTATTTAGTAGGCTTCTATTCACATTAATCTCCAATTCCCTTGCAAGCAAGGCTAGGGCCTCTCAGCCACACTGACACCTAAAAGTGTACACCCTCGCAAGTAGGGCTAGGAGCAGCGCTGCTCAGTACAACAAACAGAGATTTCTTAAGATGTTTGACATCATGGATCAAGAGAAATAAATTAACATGTATTTGGAGTCTTTCACTTAACAAAGAAACTTTATTATAGTGAGGTGGAATCACTAGCAAAAGGTGTGTACTCACCTGGGTCGTTCCTAGAGGTTCAACTTCCGGCAGGCCCGCTAAAGGTGACTCAGATTTGGCTCAGATTCAAGGGTTTGAGTTTTTGGTTCTCTCAAAGAGAGAAGAGCATAATCCTATACCTTTGCACCTTACCCAAACACACAAGACATATTCATCACTGAGCTAACTCCTCTTTCAATAGATTCAAGAGCTTCTGGGTTTTTGGTTCTCTCAAGGAGAGAAGAGCATAATCCCCTCACTAATGAACGTGTCAATCAATTTGTTACCTTTCCTTGCTTCCCCATGTATATAGCATGCTAGAAATGTCTAGGTCTTAGATTCATCCATGGTCATCACCTCCATGTAATGAAGAGCCTATTACACTATTCTTCTATCAAGACCCTTAAGAAATTCTAACAAGGCCCTATTTAGACTATGTAAAGAAAGCATGAAAAAGATAGAATGTTTTGAGTGGGTTTTAGATTCTTTGACAAGCGTTCAGCAAGAAAAAAGTTAGAGAGTGTGTATAGTCATGTTTTAGGAGTCTTCGACAAACGTCCTGCAACCCACTGTTAAGCTGTATCAGAAAATAGGAACCCGAAAATCACAACAAAATAGGGAATGTTAGAAAACAAAACATTGAAAGTACAAAACTACAAAATTTTTGTGTCTCTGGTGTCAAGTTTCGCACGAGAAAATGCCTTTGTTGCGCAAGAAAGTGCTAAGGCAAGCACAACTTCACACGACACATCAAGAATCTTGAGAATTTGTACCAAAGATGTATGGATGTATGGACATAAAATAAAATTTGACAAAAAATGAAAATGAGATGAGGCCATAAATTGAATATTCTACCCCAGGGTGGGCACCATAAATGTATAAGCTAAATACATGCCTCTAATTTAGCCTTACACTTCAACATAGTCATTTCTCACCAGTCACACACAAGAATGAATGTGGGATCATTCATCCTGCATGCCTGTATGATTCAACTTGTTGCCTCCTATCTAGGTAGGGTTGTGAGTCGCTCTCAGAATCCAGAGTCTAACAACCATAGACTAGCACTAGAATGAAG
The DNA here is from genome assembly GCA_027943335.1 of Chamaecyparis obtusa. Taxonomy (NCBI): domain Eukaryota; kingdom Viridiplantae; phylum Streptophyta; class Pinopsida; order Cupressales; family Cupressaceae; genus Chamaecyparis; species Chamaecyparis obtusa. Next base: position 302,337 of record BSBK01006589.1, read on the forward strand.
GATTTATCTATGAAATGAATGAAATTTAAGCTAGAATGAAAGCATGTATTGAATCTAGAAATGAAATATGAGCATTAATCTAAGAACAATGTAAGCAAACTAGTTTAAAATGAAGTGCATTTATATTAATCTAAACATAATATTAATCTAGAAATGATATTAAACTAATATGAAAAATAAGATTAGCTAAAGCTTGAATGCAAACAAATTGAGATGATAATGCGACAACACTTCATTGCTCAAAAGTTGGATCTCTTGAATGAGAAACAAGAAGTCTTTTATAGAATCCTGGGTTCAATTGACAGTTGAGATTGAAGGAGACGAATGGTGGAGATTGAAGGAGAGTTCAATTCAGAATAGTGTGTAAAGCAGTTAACTGATTTGTGGCACTTTTGGATTTCTAGTTAACTCAAATTTTCCTTTTCTAAACTAAAGAGAAGATTTTTGGAGAGAATATTTGATTAAATAAATACAATATTACTTCATAAATAGATTTTCTCAATTATTTGAATAATTAAATTCAGTTATTAAAATGAGGATATTTATTTAAAAAATCAAATATAATTTAATTCCTTTTTTATGTATTTTAGCTAAAGAGGGTGAATTTAATTTAATTAAAGTGCTAGGACTTTATAATTAAATTAATCAATCATAGGGTTTATTTAGCCAATTATAGTTGATATTTAGGAATTAAATGTAGCATGTGATTAATGCAGATTTAAGGTTTTCTGCATTTGATATTAAGTTGAGTAGAGTCAATTAGAAGACATAATTGCCTAGTACGATAAGACTTCGATGATTTAAAAATTTGATAGAATGAGACTAAATGCAACAAAATTGGTTAGAATAGCAAGATGCCAATTTTGGGGTGTTACATAAACAATATTATGTTAGAGAAGAGTCAACAACCAAGATCACATGCCACAAATGCAATAACTATGGACATACTACAAGGTATTGTAAGCTGCAGGTAAATCAGGATAGAAGGAGACCACCTACATGTTACAAATGCAACAACCTTGGACACATAGCGAAGTTTTGTAGATATAATGGAGAGGATAACATAAGAGAACCAAGAGGACTACCTCCTGTGGTTATAAAGAAGAATGTTGGTGACAGTGGTAAAAGTATTAATGAGTATATGAATGAGTTTGAAAATCATTTCAAGAAATTTGAATATAAAGAAGATGACAAGATATGGAAGGTGAAATATTTCAATAGGGTATTGGTTCAGGGAGACATAGTAGATGATATCGTGTCTTCACATGATGAGTTCTTTGAGACATCAACCTAGAAGGATGCATGGCCTTAGGGGGAGCATTGGATGCAGATGACAGATTATATCTAGCCCCTGATTATGTGGAGTAAGCTCATGTGAGCTTAGATTTGGTGTGTATAGACACTATGAAATTTTTGTTTGAAAGCACAACTCTTGGAGATTCATATTCTATGTTCATGAGATTTGTGTTGATTGGACAATGTGTGAAATTGAACTACCTATGATTAATGCACTTACTCAACTTGTGAAGGATAACAAAGCTTGAAGGATAACTAAAGAATTGAAACCCTTGATGAGGACCAGGGCTAGACTGGTGAAAATCATGGCAAGAAAGTATGATGAAGTCATAGAGGATACTCAAAAGGCACTGGATCAAATTCGTATGAGTGATATGCTGAAGAAGACCTCACCTCTCAAGGTTACCAAGCCTACACCTTTGGGATTAAGAGAAAGTTCCAAGATACTAGAAGAAAGTGAACAAGCTAGCACACAACCCGACTTCTTTGCCTTTGGTGTGCCCATGACCCTTGACACCTCGCATGATGTAAATGACCCATTTCTAGACAAATTAGACAGTGTGATGATAGTTAAAGTGGAAGAACAGATAGAGGAAGAGCATACATATGATAAATAGGAAGAGAAGGTACATGAGAAGGAAATACAACAATAAGAAAGGAAGGTAGAAGAGACTGGAGTAGAAAAAGTAGTTGAGTTAAGAGTGGAACAAAAGCAAGAACTTGATACCTCCTCTACTCTATTGTTGGCAAGTAAGGCCAAACCAGTGAGCACAGATGTGGAGAGCATGGATGAGGATGAACTCATGAGGTTATCATTCATGGATTTCGCTAAGGCTAAGGAAATAATAGTACAAAAATGATACAAAAGAGTAAAGGTAATTTCTAGGGGAGTGGAGACAGTAAATAAATTACTCGCTACACCTATTGTTTTTCAAGGAAAGGATGAGGTAGAGAACCTAGGCATGGCATTGGACAGCTTTGACAGTCACTTTGAGTCATTGTTGAAGACCGCAAAGGATAAGGCAGAGAAGAGTTTCTTGGAGAAGAATTTGAAAGAATTTTGTCAGTCCATCTCATGTGACTTCAACATTCTATAAGAAACTACACTTAAGGCCAATAGCTATATAGCACAAGGAAGAAAGATATACAATCACTGCGTAAATCCTTGTAGACATGTGAAGAACATTGAAGACATCATAGCCAAGGACAAGGCTACACTTGACAACTTGATGGACAATTGTGAAACATCTTCACAAACTGTGGTAGAAATGGATAAATAAACATCCAAGCTTTTGGATAAAATAAGTGTTCTGAATGTGGAGAAAGGGAGAGTAGTAGACAGATTTGGTTTGCTGAAGAGTTTAATAACTCGTAAGCTATCAATGCTTGAAGCTCATCTCTCAGAGATGGAGAAAATATAAGGATCATTGTCTATACCCACTGAGTTGAAGGCAATAGAAACACCATCTTATGCACTGAATAACTGATCCATGTTAGTGAACTTTTGATTAAGTTGTAGACACCTAAATTTGATTAACAATTTTAATTAAGTTTAGTCATCTTACTCACATTATTGATTAAGTAATCATGCATTATTGAATTGATTAATGATATCCTTCTAGTTAAATTAATTTAATTAATTAGCTATAGTCCAATTAATCTAAATGGTAACACATAACCATTTAATTAATTAAATCCCCTTCTTCTATTAATTTAAATAAATATATTTATCTATTTAAGTTAATTCATAACTCCCTTTTAACTCACTTGGAATTAAATATTATATTTAATTCTATTTGAGTACATGGCTCCTAACTCTCTCCTAACCCATCCTTCTAACCGACTTCAACCACTAAAGTCTTCCCTTCTCCTTCCAAGTCAAAACTCACATGGGAAGGATAAGACACTTTGCCCAAAATTTCCAAACTCTACAACTCGGATTTTGACTTTGGGAATACTTTGGAAGGTCATTTAATGAGTCTTGGGCCATCTAATGACCAAAATTCAACCCATAACCCTAAGCATACCAAGTGGGAAAGTTAAATTTGACCTTAACTACCCTCTAGAGGCCTCGTAACCCCTCCAAAACCTCACTTGAAGTTAACCCACAAATTTATCCATTCTTAACCTATCTAGAAACTTCCTAAACTTTGGGTAAGCTTTGTAGTAGGTTTTATTTTAATATTCAAAGTAGATCCACCCACCCACTTTGAATTAAATAATCAAAATGAGATAATCTCAACCCTTGATCTTCATGCAATCCTGACCGTTGATTCTCTTAAAAATCCTATAAATTGAACCTCTTCCCCTCACAAATCATCCACCATTTTGAACATAGTTATCATGCTAGTTTGAGAGCCTAAAAACTACCAAACTACCATTATAATGCCAAAATCCCTAATCACTATTGAAGATTGAAGCATCTTGAGCACACATCCAATCTATTTGGACAAATCCAAAGATCAAGAAGGCTACATTTGGGTGTTTGCATTCTCTTCCCTTTTCTTTCTTTTGTCTTAGCATAAGTGTTGTTTTGATTTGTTTTGTTGAATGTTTAACTTATTTTTTATATTCCTAACAATACATTTCATAGCTTACATTTTGGCACGCCCGGTGGGACCCACTTCACAGATTCTTTACTAACATTTTAATGTGGTGTTGAGTTTGTTTCTGATTTTGTTTAAGCTTGTAGGTTGAGGGAACATTTGAAATTTTTTCTTCTTCTTCTTACAACTTTTTGGCTTAAAAAGGCACTTCCATGAAAAGCTTTATAACTTTTGCATACAAGCTCCATTTTTGACAATTCAAGAAGTGTCAGAAAGATGGTTCAAAGGTCTATCAAAATTTGTAAAATTTTTTATCAGATTCTATCCTAAAAATTAGGTGCACATGTTACAAGTTGACCCTTCTTTGTAAACTTCAAATGCTCATGACTTAGACATAAAAAAAAATCACTTTCAACAAATTTTTTTTAAAAATTCATTAGAAAAATGCAAGGAATCTAATTTTGTGATTAGATCTAGCCTTAGAAATCTTGTTTGAAATGTTTTCCACACACTTTTAATTTTGGGTTTAAAATTAATCTTCACATTTGGGTTTGGAATTAAAGAGAATAAGTGTGTCTGGTGTGTTTGGGATAACACCACATTGGATAGGAGATTATGCTCTTTTCCACTTGAGGGAAAATCAGAAATCTAGACTCCTTCTATAGCCAATCCATGTATTTTCATTTCATCCTTTAGAGGGCTTGCCAAGAGAGCAATCTTTTGGGAACGACCTAAGTGGGGAACAAGCGAACCTGGCTACTCCACCCCACTATAATCAAAAGTTTTCTTCAATCTAAAGAGAGGGAAGACATGGCTATATTTAATTCTAATGCTTCTTCATGTGTAGAGCCTAGTTGCCTAAATCTTGCTAAGCAAGACTACATTTGATTGGGTGCTTGTAGGACCATCTTGGTCTCAATCTTGTTTACAAGACTACAAGGGGAGTACATTCATATTGTGTAGAGCTGAGAGGTCTAAATATTTCTTGTGAGACTATGAATTTTGGGTTCTTGTAGGGATATAGGCCTTAATTCTACTTGCAGAACTACAAGGGATAGTCGTGAATGGAGTTCACTAAAAACCTTAAGTTAGAGGCTACCCTTTTGACCGAAAGTATCATAATCTTTGTGCAAGGACCGATCCAAGCAGTTTCCTGGATCACCTCAAGATTACTCACCATATGTATTCCTTTTGCATACCAAGTTGTGAGCAATGGTTTTTATACTAGCCTTTCCTTAGGTAGTTCTTACTTGATGTGTTTTCGATTTGTGCTAGAACTGTTGAAATATTTGTGAACATACACTTGATGTTATTGGAATATTGTAACCTATCTTTAGAATTCATAATTGCTTGTATCCTGCAAGGTTGCTTTGTCCCTTGCTGGACTATTTTCAGACATGTGCTTGTTGTCTTTTGATTTGAATATTTGAAAGTGAGTCCTTTGTCATTAAAGAGATCAACTCAATAGAAAAATCCAAAATGTGGTTCCTCAAATCTCTCAAAAAAATTTGTCACAATCACCACCCTTTCAAGATATGACTGATCTAACAAAGCACAAGAAAGAAAAGTTACCAATTGGCTGTGTTTACCAAGAGAAGAAAGTTACCGAACGCAAACTCAAGGATCATCAACCTGTCCTAACTGCAATCAAGGAAGAAACCAAGTATCAAGACAAACTTGATAACTTAACTTACAACACAAGAGTCATACAGTTTGCACCTTTCTTCCAAATCAATCATCATTTTGTTACCCTTGAGAGTGAAGACTAGTTGGTATACTGAACACCACATCCTTTTAAATCTCATGAAACTGTCTCAGCACCCTTTCTTTCTTGTATCATAGATCATCCCTTTAGTTTCATTTTTTATGTCTTTCCCTTAGAATAGCCTCATTTAGTCAAACCCACCATCCTTAAAATCTGAAGAATCCAAAATAAAAAAATCCAAGTCTAAAATCCAAAATCCTTGAATCAATCCAAACCATACACTTAGTGTCAAATATTTTGAGTTGCTTAAATCCTTATCCTAAATAAAAAATCATCCTATGGCTCCACCCTTTCGACTAAGAATTATCTAGGGTAGCTTGTACTTGTATTTGTAGGCCTCATCATCTTGATCCAAAGATTGGCTTGCACTGACAAGGATCTTGTCTTCTAAAGATCATAAGTCTATCTAAGGTTGACAATCCCATCTATTTGATCCTACTGTAGGAAGAAGAAATTCATTCCCATTTGGCACCAGGTAAACCTTAGCATTTATGACATCCTAATCCAATCACAATCCAAGAATCTTTCAATCCATCCAAGATCATCCTAAGTCTTGTATCTATCCTTAGGTATCCATAGGTGCATCCTATCCCTATCCTTAAATCTCTTTAGGAACATCTTGCATTTATCATCTATTGAATCCTCATGTATTCATCCTAGGACTTGCATTTCATGCCTGTTGAGACACGATCTAGGAAGAGAAAGAATATGGACCCCAGTCTTGCCACTAGTTTGTTTGATCCCATAGGTTATAACAACACGATGGTAACATATGTTACACAATCACAAGTAGAAATTGAGAATGTGTGGGAAGATCAAACTAAGACACCCACCACAAATTCCATGGAAGCATTTATGAGCCATCCTAGACATGCGTAGATGGTCAGTGTAATCATTTCCAAGAATCGTCCTGCTATATTAGCTAACTATGCACAAGAGGGTACTCCAATTCCTCCACACCTCCAACCCTTTAGTTCCTCAAAACCCATCCATATCCCAGTTGACGCCTATTCTACCATCATCCAACAAATCCATGACCCTAGCCAACAAATATCTCAAGTAGCATCACCTATCCCCCATCTTTTGCGGTCTAGCTCAACAAACCCCATAATGCACACAATGGCACAAGCTTCTCCCTTTTCTATCATAGGCACACCACCCCCACATATCACATCACAAATAGCCACTGAGGCACAAAGTTATAATAAGGATAATGCATGTACTTGAATGAGTTTTAGGATATTGTATCTGATAATGTACCTAATGGATTACCACCGGTAAGGAAGATCAGTCATCAGATAGATTTGATTTCAGGAGCTAGTTTTCCAAACAAAGCAGCACACAACATGACACTAGTAGAAAGTGAAGAGTTGAACAGACAAGTACATGAGTTATTGTAGAAGGGGTTGATTCGGGAGAGACTGAGTCCATGTGCTGTACCAGTAGTATTATCACCAAAGAAGAATGGAGAATGGAGGATGCGTACAAACTCTAGGGCAATAAACAAGATCACAATCAAGTACAGGTTTCCATTGCCACGAATGGATGATATTATGGATTGTTTGAGTGGAGTTGTGTATTTTTCAAAGATAGATCTGAAGAGTGGATATCACCAGATTCAAATTAGAGAAGGAGATGAATGAAAGACTACCTTCAAGACAAAGGAAGGACTATATGAGTGGTTAGTCATGCCTTTTGGGCTAACCAATGCACCGAGCACTTTCATGCGGCTCATGAACAAGGTTCTAAAAGAATTTCTGGGTAAGTTTGTCATTGTTTACCTAGATGATATTTTGATCTTTAGCAAGACATTGGAGGAACATATGATGCATATTCGTATGGTGTTTGAGAAGCTAAGAGATGAGAAATTGTTGATTAATTTGAAGAAGTGCAATTTTGTGAAGAAGGAATTAGTGTATTTGGGATTTGTAGTTTCAGTAGAAGGTCTAAAAATGGATCCAGAGAAAGTACAGGCTATCTTTGAATGGCCTACTCCAAGGAGTGCTACTGAGGTAAGATCTTTTCATGGTTTGGCTAGTTTTTACAGAAAGTTTATCAAAAATTTTAGCAGTATTTGTGGACCCTTGACTGAAACAATGAGAGGGGATAGAAAAGAGTTCAAGTGGACTAATGGGGTGGATAAGAGTTTTAAATTGTTGAAACAAAGGTTACAGAACAACCTGTTTTAGCACTCCCTAATTTTAATAAGGTGTTTCAAGTAGACTGTGATGCTAGTGGTACTGCAATAGGAGCTATTATGAGTCAAGAAGGTAAACCTATTGCTTATTTCAGTGAGAAGTTGAATGATGCCAAGAGGAAATATTCCATTTATGATCAGAAATTTTATGCTATAGTTTAGGTATTGAAGAAGTGGAGACACTATCTACTTCCTAAGGAGTTTGTTTTGTATACTGATCATCAAGCTTTGCAATATTTGAATAGTCAAGGAAAGTTGAATCAAAGGCATTTGAAATGGGTTGAGTTTTTGCAGAGTTATACATTTGTTTTGAAACACAGGAGTGGAAAGTCTAACAGGGTTGCAGATGCTCTTAGCAGAAGGCAACTATTGCTGACAGAGATGTAGATTGAGGTGGTTGGGTTCAAGGAACTCAAGAGTTTGTATCCAGAGGATCTTGATTTTGGTGAAGCTTGGAAAACTTGTAAAGAACCTATTACTCTAGACAAGACGAAGTGGTTGGATTTCATCATTCAGGATGATATACTTGTATACACCCAAAAATGGTCACCTAGACTTTGGGCCCCATTTATTCAATTTATCAATCCTGAATCATTTTTATCAATAATCAATATTTTCAACATTATCAATTTCTTGACCAAATCTTAATTTTGATCATATATTGAATTTTTATCCTATGGGCTAATCATTTATCCTAAGTCTTTATTTGATTAAAAGGAATATCTCCTCCCCTTTTAATTAAATAAAAAGCCCCCACCTTTCCTCTTGTCCTAAGTTGCACAAATAAAGCATTATTCCTATTTTACAAAAAAGAAAAAAGCACTTTTGTCTCACATGGACACAAAGTCAATTCTTATTGGAGGATACTTGTGCAAACGGATCACTCCTCTTTTAAACTCCATCGCCGATTAAGACTTTTGCCTCTTAATCTCAATGGTCCATTCTTTTGCATTTCTTATAAAAGGAAAGCTCTCTCCTCCATTTTCACATCATGTTTTTATGCTAACCTTATGCTGCAGGAATCCTTGAAGACTTTGAAGCTTTTTAGAGATCATTGTTGCATCCTACTTTAGATTTCTTCATTTGCTTCATAGTTTAGTTTACATTCTTATATAGTAGTTTCATTTCCATAACTTTCATAGCTTAGATTTCCTTTCATGCAATAGCATAACTTCATATAGCTTAATAGGAGGGATTTGTAACACTTGTTATTTCCATTTCATAGCTTAGTTGCATTGCATTTTCATTTCCATAGACTAGTTTGCATTGCATTGCATTTTCATAGTGATTCTATATGATATTGGCACTCTTGCCCTTGTCCTCATTCGAATCTCTCGTTGTGTGGTTGACTAGCAAGGTCACAAGCTTGTAGCTCTAGCTGAGAGTAAATACATCATAGTCCTTTGCAACTCCATGCATAGAGAGCTATGAGCCGCTTTGTGAGGCCTCATTCTTGAGCAACCTTGCATATAATGGTTCATAGAAGTGCACCATTTTAGTGTGTACAATGCTATTCAGAGGGAGTCAGTTGTGCATTCCAAGAAGTTCTATGAGGGAGAATATCATAAAGGAGAAGCATAGCAGAGGATTGGCTGGACATTTTGGTCATGATAAAACCCTTGCTTTGGTTAGTGAGAATTATTATTGACCACAGTTGCAACAAGATGTCAAGAAGTTTGTACAGAGTTGCATAGTATGTTAGATGGCAAAAGGAGTGAAGCAAAATACAGGGTTGTATCAGCCATTACCTATACCAGAGAAGCCTTGGGAGGATATCAGTATGGACTTTGTTCTTGGTTTACCAAGGACACAGTGGGGACATGATTCAATTTTTGTGGCAGTTGATAGATTTTCAAAGATGACACAATTTATTCCCTACAAGAAGACTAATGATGCTATTCATGTAGTAGAATTATTTTTTTGAGAAGTGGTGAGACTACATGGTTTTCCAAAGAGTATAGTTTCAGATAGGGACACTAAGTTCATTGGATATTTCTGGCGTACATTGTGGAAGAAGTTGAAGATAGATTTGAAGTTTAGTTCATCACATCATCCACAGACTGATGGATAGATAGAGGTGGTGAATAGGAGTTTGAGAAATTTGCTGAGATGTTTGGTTGGAGATAAGCCAAAAGGATGGGATTTGATTTTACCATAGACATAATTTGCATACAATAATTCTGTTAATAGGAGCACTGGTAAATCACCATTCCAGATTGTATATGGGAGTAGTCCAAGAAATGAATTTGAGTTGAGAAAGATAGATAAAGGAGAAATAAGTAGTGCTGAAGTTGAGGATTTTGCAAAATATTTGAAGAACATCCATGAGGAGGTGAGGAAACATATTACCAAGATGAATGCCCAGTATAAGGCTAAGGCAGATGTGAAAAGGAAGCATAAGGAATTTTAGGTTGGAGATGAAGTCATGGTTCATTTGCAAAAGGAGCGATTTCCAGTTGGTACATATAACAAATTGAAAATGAAGAAGTTTGGGCCATGTAAAATATTGAAGAAGCATGATTCAAGAAATGCATATGAAGTAGAATTGCCTACTGAGCTGAATATTTCACCAGTGTTTAACATTTCAGATTTGACAAAGTATCATGAGGGAGGTGTTGAAGATGAGATCACAATAGCACAGTGGAGTATTCCAACAACTAGTTCAGATACCAAAGAGATTGAGGATATACTGGATAGTCATGTTGGCAGAAGCACAAGGAACAAGACATATGAAGAATATCTGGTCAAGTGGAAAGGATGACCTGTTGAAGATTCATCATGGCTGACAAAGAAGGAGGTTAACCGTCTTGGTTTTCCTCTACACACCTAAGATGTGACAAGGTCACTTCTCAAATTACCCTAGGTGTCTGATGCAGGAGCATCCTGGGTGTAAGAGCAATCTTGCATCACCCAAAAATATTTCTATTTTTGTATTCAATAAGGGCTATCTTGTGTAGAGCTGTTATTTATGGAAACTTGCTATTTTTTGTAAGTTGGTCATACGATGTCAAAATGTTCTAATTTTACATGTGGAGGTTTATCTTAGTCATATAAGCCTGCCAGTAAAGTTTCATGGCTAGATCAGGTCTAGTTTTGAAGATATTGAAGATTTTCGGTATTGGCAGCAGGGTACAAAAACTTTTAACTCAGTTTTGAAGGCTTTAGAGGCCCCAAATGAGGTCAAAAATTTGGGTGACAAGTGCTTTCACAAGTCAAGCCTGTAGAGTGCTTTGTGGCCTTTTGGAAATGGGGTTATAATAGTCCATTAGGTCAGCTGGTGATGACTTATGGTCTTCGAAAGTCGGGTCACCTGAAATGGTGGAAAATAATTTTCTTTCAAATTTTTTTTTCAAGTTTCAAAAGTTATTTTGAGCCGATTTTGATGTAATAAATTGAAAAATAAAATAATTCTAAGTTTGGTTGGCCCTAAGGGCTAAATTTCTAGAACCTTCTCAAGCGGTGGAAAATGCCTATATAAAGAAGGCCCGTAGTGTTGTCTAGGGAAGTTTTGGGTGGTAGATTTGGGTAATAATTCAAGGCTTTTTCCTACAAAATATTGTAAGGGAATGCCCATGTGGCTTTGCATATTGTAATTTTGAAAGTTTGTAATTCCACATTTATGGAGATAATAAGAAGCCAATTTTCTGTTCTTGCATATTGTTGTTGTTTCTCTATTTCTATTATGTGTTTGTGGTATTAAGGGGAGCACCTTTCATCACATACCCACACACTCACACCTCTCCCAACTGGCTTATCTGCAAGGAAATTTTTTGTAAACAACACAAAAACTACCACCACCTCCTTTCGCTACATCATTCCCCACTTTCACCAACTACTTTTCTATGCCACCTACCACTCCTCAAGCTATACCTCAACCACCATAACAATTTATCTCTTCCCATCTTGCTAATTTCCTTATGCAACCACCCATAATCCATACCCAAACTGCCATCCCCCCTCTCAGTAATGTAGGCATGCATCCTTTGTATATTGGGAAAGCCCAACACTAGTCCCAACAACAACCATCCTACCAACCTCCTCCATAACAATAGTACTTCCTAGCACAACAACCTAATCCTCCCATCCTACAACAACAAGCTACACCATACCCCATGCATCAACACACCTCAACTATACAACAACAATATATCGCCCAACAAGCTATCTGTAATCACCTAAAAAAGGACAATGATCAAATCAAGTCTAATCAAAGAAAATCAAGGACATAATTGAAGCAATTGAATCACAATTCACAATTAGCCAATCAAAATGAAAATCAAATCCTAATTCAAGATCAATCAAAATTGAGAGCATTTTAATCAAATGTAATCAAATCAAAATACAATTAAATCAATTAATTGTATAGTCTTGGATTAAATCAAATTCAACCCATTCAAGGGGTACATGGCTAAAATAAATTAATTAAATCAATTAAATCAATTAATTAATCTCAATTACTCTCAACAACCCAAAAGGAGAGGAAATCTGGGCAACCAATGAGATTTGAGGAAAGGCATTCACATGGATCAAGCCAAATTGAATCTCAATCACTCAAAGTGAAAGAGAATCTTGACCATCCATCTTGTCTACTTGTCCCAAGCTTTGAGGACACAAACTTTGAATTGTCTTCAAAGGGTGGAACCAAGGACTCAACCAAAGTTTAATCATGATCAAATACAACTACACCCCCTACCATTGGAAAATCTATAAAAGGAAGGCCTAAATCCTTCATAATTTATCAACCACACATCTAAGAATTGCATTGAACCTCTTGTAATTTGAGCTTAGAAAGACATTTGAGAGCATAATTAGCATTTACTTTAATAATTGTTAGCAATAGCTTATTTATCTTTATCATTCTCATTCTAGGACTGTCATTAATGGGATCTTGTTGAGAGCTATTCATTAACAATCTTAGTTAGAGAGCCATAGGATGCTCAATTAATCATTATTTGCTAAATAGTTTCTCTATAGTGGTTGTATTTAGTTACTATTTCATTTATTGTTCAACCTTAATTCTATGAAGATACTTTTCTTAGTATACAAAATGGCGCCCACCATGGGGAAGAATGCTCTACTTTACTAACTGTACGGAAATTTATCATTATTTTCAAATTTGCATGTGATTAACTCTCAAATTTTTTAGGAAGTAGCGCTTTTGATAGGTTAAGCAGTGCTTTTTCCTGGTGAAACAATGATTTTGATCACTATTCCAGTGCTTCTGTGACAAAGTTGTGTGCCTTTGCACTGATCTATAGCACTTTTGCAACTTTTATTTTTGGTCATCCTTTCTTTCAGCGCTTCCGCAGGGTTAAAAGAGTGCTTTGCTCCTGACTACTAGGCACTTTCATTAATTTCCTGAGCACTTTTGCCATAATTTTAGCACCTTTTCTCAATTTAGTAGCACTTTTGAAAGTTATTTGTGTGCTTTTGCAATTCACTGATAGATTAAAGTAGCGCTTTCAATCAGATTAGCTGCGCTTTTAAGCAATAAAATAGTGCTTTTAACTAGTTTAGGTGCGCTTTTGCATAAATTCATAATCTGACTGTGGAAAAATGACTTTCGGTATTCTGTAGGATGACAGGGCATAAAAAGGAAACTAGAGAGAAAATTTAATCAAGAGGGCAAAGCGTTGGCTAAAAAGATCAAGAAGGAGAACTTTGAGCATATTAAAGCGGTTCTTGAAGAATCACAAGAGGAAGAAAACCAGGTATATCAAAATTATCTTAAGGTTGTAGATGCTTACAAGACAAAATTTGTATCTCTTAATTGGATTCTTACTCCTTATTTCAAGTTTTTCCTTAAAAATTTGCAAATAAGGTGCTTAAGGTTCAATACATAAGTCTTTGCTTCCTCAATTTTGATTTGGTTTCCCTCATTGTGATTGGTTGTGTTGACTAACTTGCTGGTGGAAAAACACATTTGGAAGGAGCTATTTCCAAGGTAAGGTAAGAACAATGGAATCAATAAAAAATGCCCCTAACTTCGGTTAGCTACAAAGAATAAGGTAAGCCTCAACTAGTCAATATTTTCCCTTAGCTTGTGGTATTGGTGCATTTCATAATCTAGTAATTTGGATAGCTAAAGGATAAATCAAACACTAAATCAAAACCCCTTGTTTGTGGAAGAGAGTAGAAATACTCAAATCCCTATAGTTAGTGGGTGAAATCAATTGAACAAAATTGTCTATTGTGTTTGGGAACTAAAGGAAAAGTTAGGGATATGCTCTTCACCTTTTGGTGAACCAAATTCCCAAACACTTGACCTTAATTCCATTTTCCTGGCTTTGAATGAACATGCTAGAGAATCAGTGGGCTTGCCTCCCAAGTTGTGCCTTAATGAGGCCGGTGAGAGGGACAACCCAAAGTGGGATATGCTCACTTTTGCCGCGGGAATCCAACCCACTCTAAAATGAAACACATGCATCCTTAATGGGGTGTGTGACAAATGGATTTTAAATTTTTCAACCTTCCTCTAGTAGTCGTCACAGATTGTGCAAAATCGTACCTCAGTGCGTGTGGGAAGCCCCTTAACATACTTGGGGGATGAGAGATTAAAATCTATTTGAACTAAATCAATACTAAATCCTTGATAAAATAGCAAGACCACCTTCTAGAGCCATGTTTACAAACCAAATCTTATGCTAGGTAGGTGCTTGAAGTGTCTTTTTTGTGCAAAACCCGTGAGAACATTCTTCAAATCAAACATTTTGTGTTAAGAGGGTAAAAAGAGACAAGTGAATGCATGATTGTTGTGTTTGAAATACATAAACAAGTGAGAGATATCCATTAAAAACTCATCTTACATTTTTAAATCTCTTCAATATAAAATCAACAATTCTCGAATCAAGGATCATTCCCAATCAAACCCTTGTTGGATGCCAGTTTCCACGTGGTCCCACACATATAGGGCAGCATTACTAGGAGATAGCACTCTTTTTGCAAACCAAGGGAAAGAAGTTGAGTACCAAAGTGTTTTCAAGGACCCTAATCGAGAGGAAATTTTTTGAAATCTATTTGAATGAAGACTTGAAGAGATAACGGATAGAAATTCAGCATATCATAATCAAAATATCAACAATGCCAATTATAATCCTAAAGAAACACTTGAAGAAAGGGTTGAGAAAGCTGCCCAAGACCTAGATTTCCTAGAGGTTATGGAAAAATTGATAGAGAAAGATAAGGATAACTTCTTCTTAAACCTAGCTCAAAAGGGAGTAAAGCTTCCCTATGATTTTGATATTGACCAACTCAAGAAAGACCAACACCAAGATGATCCCATGAATGTTATGACTAGGCAGATAAAGGCCTTCCAAGAGAAAATTGATACCATGAAGAAGGCAATCGAACCTAAGGCCTTTTCCATTGAAGCTTTGTGTCCTTTCACTTTTGAAAAAAGCTTAGTTATGGTATCTTTTCCTTTTAATACCATCTTTCCTAAATATGATAAGTACATGGGTAAAACAGATCCACAGGATCATCTAAGGGAGTTTTGTGCCCTAAGCATAGAGTTCATGCACAATGATACATATCTAATGAGACTCTTTCCTAGAAGCTTAGGAAGTCTCGCAATGGAGTGGTTTTCAAAACTAACCCCCGAAATAAAGTCCTTTGAGGAGTTAGCCTCCAAGTTCGTAACCCATTACTCTTATAACACTGAGCACGAAATCACAATGCTCAAATTATGTGATACCAAACAGAAAGATGGAGAGTCCTTTTTAGGATTCCTACAAAGGTGGAGGACCATTTTCGCAAGGTATCCATGAAGTATCCCAGATAAAGAGAAGATGGAAATCTTCACCAACAATTTGACCTCCGAAATGAATTATAGGTTACAACTTAAATGTCCCCCAACATTTGAGAAACACATAAAAAATGGGATCAAGATTGAAGATGTTTTGGTCAAAAGAGGTGAAGTCAAATTATTTAAAGATAACAAATCCAACAACAACAACAACAACAATAATAATAGCAACAACAATAATTATGTGCCTAAGTATTTCAATAATCAAGGGTCCAACAATAATAATGATAAATCCAAATCATGGATGAAGAATAACAACAAAAACCTTGTGAATGACAGAGTTGTGGACGCCCACACCGTGAAATCAACCCCTTTTATCCTACCATATGGAGAAAATTCTTCAAATAATGTTAATCAAACAAACAAAGCTCCATATAATTCCAATAATTCCAATAATAATTCCAACACATCCAACAATAATGCTAGTGGGGACAAATCAAAATCATCCTACTCCAATTATAATAAAAAGAAATTCACCTACTAAGGTGAACCTTTGGAGAATGTATTAAAGACCTTGGTTGCCAATAATGTCATCACATTACCTGATATGAAAGATTATGAACCTAAAGTTAAACCTTATTGGTGGAATGCATCCCATCATTGTGAATATCATTGAAATAGAGGTCACCCAACAAATGAATGCATGAGGTTAAAACACTTGGTGCAAGATTTAATTGACAAGGGAACCATTCAAATTGAAAGACCACAAAATAATGGAGATCATACAGCCTTTAAGAACCCCTTTTTGAATCATGAAAAGGGGGAGTCATCAAATACGAATCAAAATAAAAAAAAGGGCAATGAGAAAGTGAACTTTGCTCACACATATGATAACACGATAAATACTCTAAGAGAAGAGGATCAAACTATAAATGTTATCATAGTGAAAGATAAGTCAAGGGAAGTATCATCAAATGTTGTCACTAGGGGGCAAGCATAAAAAATTATCCTACCTACCAATGTTCCAAAAGTGATGATATCAAACCAAGCTTCAACATCATCATCAAAACAATACAACTTGGTTGATCAATTACAAAGAACTCCCACTCAAATCTCTATTTTTGAGTTGCTCAAATTATCACCAATTCATAAGGATATCTTGGAGAAAGCCTTGTTGGAAACAAATGTGCCTCTAAATTTTGAGGTAGACAAATTCCAAAATATGGTAGGGCACCTAATTGCACCTCATTCCCTATCATTTTTTGAACAAGATGACATGTCCCTTAATCATCCCCAAAATCTTCCCTTACATATAGAAGTGTTGATCCATAAGCATAGGGTGAAAAGAGTCCTTATAGATGGAGGATCTTGCCTAAACATTTGTACCCTTAGCTTGGTGAAAGCCCTAGGATTTCCTGAGGAGGCTATTGACCCTAAGAAAAAGATAACCATAAAAGCCTACAATGATGAAGAAAGAGCCTCAAAAGGAGTCATAGTATTACCCATAAGACTTGGTCCCATGCAAAAAGAGACCATATTCCAAGTGTTGGACCTAAAGTTGACTTATAATATCTTGTTAGGAAGGCCATGGATGCACAAAATGCAAGTTGTTGCTTCAACTTATCACCAATGCCTAAAATTCCCATATCTAGGGCAAGAGATAATGATAAGTGGGGATCTAAACCCATTCCAATATTGTAATAATGTCAAGCCTATCAATGAATTCTTAGTCCTGCATAATACTGAAGGGTCTATACCTAAGAAAATGGAGCAAGGTCAAAGTTCTAGGGACACCCCTTGGTTGAAAGGAAAAGAAAAGATGGAAGAAGAAGTTATTATTGAAGACACAACAAAACTCATTAACCAAACTACAACGACTAAAGGAAAAGAGAAGGTTAATGAGGATAACATTATTGAAGAACTAAAAGAAGATCATATCAAAGCTACACAAGTATACACCCAAGAGGCCCATTATCAAAAGATGGACCAAATGATGATTTTTTTTGATAAACAATGTAAGATCAAGCAAAAGGGAGCAGGCAAATACTCCTTATCTATGATGGATCTACCTTTATCACCCAAGTCATTTGGGGGACCCTCAAATCTACCCCATAAATATAATGAGAACTTCATGAGGGCAAGTAAATCATCTACCATGGATGAAGAAGACAATGATATCCTAAACTGGTTGTACAAAGATGAAGAATCAAGTGCCCACGTCAAACATATCCAAAATATAAACATTCCCACACATCAATATGGGAAAAGATTTTCAATCATGCAAAAGATGGGGTATAAAGGTCAAGGACCTTTAGGCACAAAGAATGAAGGGATCATTGAACCCTTAGAAAGTACATGGTGAGATTCCAAGGAGAAAGCAGGAGTGGGGTATCTTGAGGAAGGATACACTAAAAAACATCATCCTAAACTTTATAGCCAGATATTACAATTAGAGTCTCATAGTGATGAGGATTCTAATGAATGGGAATGGGAGACCCTATCAAATGAGTCATGCCAAGACAAGGGCATTGATGTCATTCATACCTATGCTTCTACCAAAAATAAAGGACCAATGATAGAATCAACTTCAAATCAAGCATCTAGTTCTAGCCAAGTGGTTCTAAATGATGTACCAAGTATAGAGATAGAAATCAATCAATGGGTAGGTGAACCATACGTTCCTTCATGGAGACCTACTATGGAAGAGTCAAATGCTAGGTTTAATCCACATGAGTTCTATTAGATAGAAACCCTAGAGGAGTCTAGTGAAGGGGACTTTGATCCTTCTTCTTTAGAACATTTAGAGGAAGCCCATGTTCAATATTTTCAAGATACAATGTATGAACCCTCCAATAATGAGATATATACCTTAAACCCAATCGAAATGAACCTAAGTATTAACCCATTAACTCTCATCCATTTGGACCTAATTGAATGGAATGCCATTGAACCAACTACCTTGCTAATTTTCTTGAATGACAACATGGTGTCCCAATACCTCAACACAGTTGAACCTTCTTTTATCAGAGAATATCATGAAGAAATGATCAAAGGGAGCATCCAAACTTCTAATCCAAGAAAAAATGAAAAAATAAAAAAAATAGAAAAGGAAAAGAATCAAATGTTAAAAACCACTTTGTGGCAACATTAGATCAAGAAAAAAATAAAGAAATAAAGGATGTTTCCAAAGGTGAAAACCCAACTGAGGCACCTATGGAAGGGAGTTTGGATGTTCTACCAGAGCATTATGAAGAAAGATCTCTGATCTTAATTGAGCCAATAGAAAAGATAAATATTGGATCAGAAACAGAGCCAAAGATCATTCATTTGGCATCATCCCTATCTAGCAAAGAAAGGACATAATTCATTGAGTTATTTTAGGAAAGACAAGTTAACTTCACATGGTCTTATGATGATATGATGGGTTTAGACCCAAATCTGATAATGCATCACCTAAACATCAAGGAAGGAGCAAAACCTGTTAAGCAAAAGCTAAGGAAGATGCACCCTCATATAGCACTACTTGTCAAAGTAGAGTTAGAAAAACTATTGAAGGTGGGATTTATAAGGGCCATTGATTATGCACAATGGATCTCAAATATAGTGCCAGTATCAAAAGCAGACAAATCCATCAGAATCTACACAGACTTTTAGAGACTTAAATTTGGCATGTCCTAAGGATGATTTCCCTCTTCCAAGTATTGATGCCATTGTAGATTTAACAACAGGGCACTCTATGTTCTCACTCACGAATGGATTTAGTGGGTATAATCAGATAAAGATAGCACCAAAAGACCAAGATAAAATTGCCTTTACATGTGCATGGGGTACATTTTGCTGGAATGTCATGCCATCTGGGTTAAAGAATGTAGGAGTGACCTATCAAAGAGCAATGACTACAATATTTCATGATATGATGCATAAGTTCATGGAGGATTATGTGAATGACATACTAGCAAAATCCCACTCAAGAAAAGAACACCTTCCAATTTTGGCGAAATTTTTTGAAAGGCTAGAAGAATTCAAAGTGAGACTCAACCCAAAGAAATGTGCTTTTGGATTCCAATCTGGCAAACTCCTAGGCTATATTGTATCTGGAAAAGGGATAGAGGTGGATCCGGCTAAAGTGAAGGCTGTCATGGAAATGGAAGCACCTAAAAACATTAGTCAGATGAGATCTTTACAAGGAGGGATCCAATCCATTAGGAGATTTAACTCCCAATTAGCGAAAAAATGTCATAATTTCACCCAACTTTTGCATAAGGATACAATCTTCAAATAAGATGAAAAGTGTGAAGAAGCCTTTAATCTACTAAAGAAATATCTCATGAATCCACCAATATTGATGCCACCTATCAGAGGCAAGCCCTTGATCCTATATATTTCAGTAATGGAGAATTCATTGGGGGCACTTTTAGCACAAGAGGATGAAACAAGAAAAGAGAAGTCAATTTACTACATTAGTAGGACCTTGGTCAAATACGAGCTGAACTATACATTTATGGAAAGGGCATGCTTGGATTTGGTTTTTGCTTCCCAAAAATTACGCCATTATATGCTAGCCCACAAGATAAGGCTCATTGCCAAAATTGACCCATTGAAGTATCTAGTTAGCAAAACATCACTGAATGGAAGGCTAGCAAAGTGGGTAATGGTACTTAGTGAATTCGACATAGAATATGTTGATATAAAATCAATCAAAGGGAAAGTAATTCAAACCAATTAGTAGAAGAACCACTTCATGATGATCACCCCATCCAAGTGGAATTCTCGAATTCAGAAATTGTGAAGGTGGAAGCAAAAACATGGCAGCTTTATTTTGATGGTTCCTACACTCACCATGGATCAGGAGCAGGCATACTTCTCATCACACCTCAAGGTTCTACTATCCCTAAGTCTTACAAATTACTATTTCCATGCACCAACAATATATCAGAGTATGAAGCATTGGTTATTGGAATCAAGCTAGCATTAGAGTGGAAAGTGACAAAATTAAAGGTTTATGGAGATTCACAATTAGTCATAAATCAAGTTAATGAGGAACATCAAATGAAAGATGACAAATTGGTACCATAAAAAAACATGGTACAAAGCCTCAAGAAGTATTTCATACTCATCACATTTGAACAAGTGCCGAGGGAAAAGAACAAAGCAATGGATGCAATGGCAACCTTGGCTTCACTTTTGCAAATGCTGGATCAAAGTGCTAGATACAAGTTCTTGGTAGAAGAAGTGATTCAACCCGCATTTGACCCTACCCACCCTCACACCATTTTATTGTTAACTACAAACAAATCACCTTGGTGTGGAACAATTTATACTTACTTGAAAGATCAAATCCTTCTCATAGACCAAACCAGGAAGCAAAAGAAAAGCTTCATTCGCCAAGCCGCCCGATACACCATAATTTCCAAAAAATTGTATCGAAAAGTCTAGATGGAATGCTCCTTAGATGTTTAGAAAAGGAAGAATCAAACTTAGCCTTACGAGAAGTCCACGAAGGAATTTGTGGATCACACTCAAATGGATTATCCTTAGCCAAGAAACTTCTAAGGATAGGATATTTTTGGCCCATGATGGAGAAAGATGCTTGTAACTTTGCCAAAACTTGTAGAAAGTGTCAATTCCATGGAAACTTGATACATGCACCCGCGCAAGAGCTTCATCCAATGAAAAAACCTTGGCCGTTCTACCAATGGGGTTTAGACCTAATAGGCATGATTTATCCACCATCCTCAAATGGCCACAAATTCATCATCACGACAACTAAATATTTTACTAAGTGGGTGGAAGCTGTACCCCTATCAACTGCAACTAGAAAGAAGATCTCTTTGTTTATCCTTAATCATATTATTTGTAGATATGGCATACCTCATGCTATTATAACAAATAATGAAAAGAATTTCAAGAACAAAGACTTAACATAATTATGTACCAAGTTTCACATGATTCATCATTCTTCTTCAATCTATTACCCTCAAGGTAATGGACAAGCCGAAGCAACCAATAAAAACATCTTGAAGGTTTTGAAGAGAATGGTGGACAACTCAGGGAGAGATTGACACATTAAGATAAACCCGACCTTGTGGGCTTATAGAACAAGCATAAGAATGCCAATAGGGGCTACACCTTTTTCATTAGCCTTTGGAGAAGAAGTGGTTTTTCCTTTAGAGGTAGAACTTCCATCTTTGAGGATATCTATGCATGGTTTGATAAATGAGGAAGACTATAGGGTTGCAAGGCTGCAAGAACTAGAACTCTTGGATGAAAAATAGAAGCAAGCATTTGATCATTTGAAGGTGTACCAGAATAGGATGTCAAAGGCATACAATAAACATATCAAGCCAAGAACATTCCAAATAGGGGACCTAGTTTTGAGAGAAAATCCCAAAAACCAAGCAGAACAAGAAAAGAAAGGAAAATGGGAAGCAAACTGGTTAGGACCATTTCTCATTATTGAAGATTTTAGGACCAGCACATACAAACTATTAGATTGTGATGGTGAAGAACTGCAAGAGCCAATCAATAACATACATCTCAAGAAATTCTATACATGAGGAAGATGAAAGAGTATAAAGAGTATCAGATGAGAAGCATCATATTTATTGTACATAGTGAAAAGAGATCCTGAAAAATATCAAAAACATTTGAAAAGCAGAAAAGATAAAAAACAGTGAAAAATTGAGCATGAAGAAATAAAAGACATTCATATATGATCCTCAAAAATGAAAAAAATTGAAAAAATGAAAAATACAAAAAAATAAAAAAAAGAAGAAAAGTGCCTTGGTGAAAACCTAGCAAATAGGCACCTAGGTAGCAAAAAAAGAGAAAAAGCTTTAAAAACAAAAAAAAAAGAGCTAGAATCATTCAATTAGTGAAAACCTGGTAAACAGGCACCATTGAAAGTCCAAGTCAGTTGCATACCTAGAAGGTCACCTTGTGAATATTGCATTCGCCAACATTTGTATATATTGCATAATAAAACCCCACAATTGCATTTGTAAATAACTCAAGATTTTGGTCACCTAATTGAAAAATTGTCCTAAGTCCCACAAATGAAATCACTATCCAACTAGGGGCAATCTACTCAAGAGGAGAAAGGATTCATCAAAGCAAGCTTTATTCAATCAGAGAATCAATTCATCACACTTGAAAGAGGAAACACTTAATCAAATCTACATCCTAATCCAATTTGAGCCAAAAATGAAAAATTTGATCCAAGAACTGAAATGACCTTACCTTTATTAGGATTAAAAATTTGAAATGGATGGAACTACACTTGACATATGGATTTGAAAAACATTGCAAATTTTTTTCTAAGTGTTAACTCAATTGATGAAATCATGTATTTCTAGCAAGTTGATGAAAGTTTTAGATAGACAAGCTATGATGAAATGATGATATTTTTTGATTTCTGAATGACTATCTTAAAATCAAAGTTTTAAATCATGTATTATTTGTCTAAGGATGTGATCATCAAAGAATCATCGAGGACTTGTATATAGGATAAAACTGAGATTTCTGCTTGTTTACGCAAATAGATACTTTGGCTATTCTGATTTTCAATATCATAATACCAAAATCCACTTGCAATATAGAATCTGACAAAATCGGTATTCACACTCTCATGATTGGCTTCAATTAGTGATAGTCGTACTGAACAGAGATGGGAAAGCAAATAAAGAGGTGTAAAAAGTATTCATATCATCATAGTTGAATTAGTGATGGTTGTACTAAAATGGGATTCAAAAAATACTCAATGATGATAATAAGTTCCAAATCTTGAATAATGACAGTTAGCTGCATTGATTTTAGATTAAGTGCATTGTATATATTGTTTTGCCTTAGTTTGAAATTGCAAAAGGGGAAATCAAAATAGAGGGGGGTGTATGTTAGAGTTGTCATATTATAGCTAATAATTTATTTATTTAATTATTAGTCTATTATATACTCTACACTTAAGTTAAACTTAGGCATCTTATTATTCTTTAGGGTTTTCACCTTTAGGGTTTCGATATCCTTTTATAAGGATTCCCTCTTTGTATTTTATTAATTCACTTATTGGATTAATTAATGGAGAATATATTATTGTATTGAGATTTTCTCTCTCATTTGTTATTCTCAATCATGGCTTCTCTTTCTCAGATATGTGATTACATGCCTCCATAGTTTTTTCTCTCTTTCTGTGACAAGTGTTTGCATGCAGGGATTCTTGGGAGCTATGGGTTGCTTTTCATCAACTCCAACATGGTATCAGAGCTTCAGATCTTCATGCCCCTATTTGTTATTTGAGAGGGTTTAGTCATGTTCTCAGATCTTTTTTTTCAAAAGATTTTCATGTGGATTTAGGGGGGACCTTTGTTTCTGGTCATTTTGGGCTCAAATAGACATCACCGTTGCGCTTAGAGCACCCAAAAACCCTAGAATCCATATAAAATTTGTCCATTTTGGACCACTTTGCAATTTGAGGCAAAAAATTTTTGGGCCCATAGTCGTACAGATTTGGCACACATCCCGAGGTGGTGATTTTTTGGCATGATTCTTGAGGCAGTGATTTTTTGGCATGATTCTCGAGGCGGTGATTTTTTTGGCATGATTCTGAAGGCAAATTTTTTATTTTCGGCATGCATCCCGAGATAAAAAACCTGGCACAATTCCTGAGGTGTCACTTTATAATTTTTGGTATATTTTCCAATGTAAAAATTTGGCATGCATCCCGAGGTGCTTTGCATTTGTTTTTTGGCTTTTTTGTTCTCCGGAGCAGCTTGTGGTCTTTTGGCCATATCTTGAGCATACGGTATCGGATTTTTGACTTCTTTATATCATCGGAAAGCTCTTTCCAAGCCCAATCCAATGGAAGAGGTTTGATTCTCTAATTTTTCCATTTTGATGGCATTTTTTTTTGTCAAAGTTGATGTTTTTTTTCCTTCTAGGAGCCATATCTTGGTCATCCAGACTCCTTTTTGGGCAAACCAGATATCGTCAAAAAGCTAGTTCTGTGAGTTTTGTAGTGGTAGGGGTCTTTTATCCTGATTTTACTCCAGGGTCTTTCTCCTTTAAGTTTTTCACTTTCACACTCTGGCGGATTACTTGGATTCTACAGGTCCTAGGATCTCTTCTTATGTTCTTCTGGCTCACTCTTCTTTCTTTCTTCTGAGCATTGTATACTTCTCTTATGTAGCATTCTCTTTTCTGTAAACGCACTAAGATAAAGTGCCTACTTCTACATATCTGAGATTTTGAGCACCTTGTGTTTGTTTGTACTCGCACTTAGTTATAAAGTGCCATGGGGGGTTATGATGTTTTGCCTTTTGTGCTCATCCACCTTTTTCAAGTGAGTGTACCTTCCACAACATTAGCCCATGCTGTGTGTCTATGACATCGCCCTTTATCTTGTGCTTGTACTTCTATTGTACTATTGGTGTTCTTGATTCTTCTTCTTGCAAATTTTTCTAGCATTACATTTCAATGTTCTTGTCACCCCTCTCTCTGTTCAACATTATGGGGGGGGTTCACCTATTGGTTCTATTGCTTCCTTGGTTTATTTGAGTGATCTACGTATTTAGTTTTTGTTCCTATGTACTAGGTGGATGCAGTGGCTAGGCACCTATGCATTTCGGTGAGATGGATCATCTACTATATAGACACTCATTCATTCCTTCTTTTGGAGGCCACCTCTTTGATTGATCAACTCTTCAGACTTTGTCTTCTCTACCTGATCATGCACTTCTTCAGTGGAGGTTCCAATAGTTACTTCTGACAGTGTTTACAGCTTCATGCTTTGGAGATTCTATACATGCTCTTTCTTGTTCCTTTCTTTGGGACTTTCCCTAGATTAGAGGCTTTGTTTCCTTCATCTAGTTTTTTTCTTGTATTTGGGTACCTGATCAGGCCTAGTTGCCGGGACCCATAGTTCTTTCATGCATTTTGTTTTCATGCATCTTTTAGTCCTTAGTTGTTTAGCTTCTCCCTAAGTTACACTTAAGGGGGGGTGTTAGAGTTGTCATATTATAGCTAATAATTAATTAATTAAATTATTAGTCTATTATATAATCTACACTTAAGTTAAACTTAGGCATCTTATTATTCTTTAGGGTTTTCACCTTTAGGGTTTCGATATCCTTTTATAAGGATTCCCTCTTTGTATTTTATTAATTCACTTATTGGATCAATTAATGGAGAATAGATTATTGTATTGAGATTTTCTCTCTCATTTGTTATTCTCAATCATGGCTTCTCTTTCTCAGATCTGTGATTACATGCCTCCATAGTTTTTTCTCTCTTTCTGTGACAGGTGTTTTCATGCAGGGATTCTTGGGAGCTATGGGTTTCTTTTCATCAACTCCAACATTGTATGCAAATCAAAGAATCAAAAGATCATCAAAATCCAATTATATAAGATCGAGTGTGTTGGAAATAAAATACAAAGTGCATTGCATTAGGTTACTAGCATTAATTAAACCATTATTATTAAGTCTTACATTGATTTAGATGTGTCCAACATTTGAGTTATTAGGATCATACATTATTAGGTTATCATTATCATTAATTGACATACATTTTAAAGTTCATTAGAAACATTAAATTGCATTCATCAAAGTGCATTGCATTAGTTAGAAATCATTTCATCCATTAAGATCTAGCATTAAAAGCATTTCATTCATAATAATACCATTCATACATATATCATTGAAAGACCATCATGACATCACATTTACCTATCCAAAAGAATGCATTCATTAGATTCATCATCCATTCATTATCCATTATACACATCAATATCAATAAAGTAATATCATTACACATGGCATTCATCTATTCTATGTCATACATAAGACAAGTCATTAACCATCATTAGGACATATGCATACATTGAAAATTATATGCTATAAAGTATAAAACAAATCATATAGAATCATATAGATGCATATCATACGAAACATCCGAAAAGAAATCCAACACATCATGATGTCATATATAGTCAAAATCAATCAAAGGAAGTATCAGAGTTCATAGTACCATCATCATAAATGAATCAGAAATCAAAGTCTATAACATGATCATAAAAAAGAAATATCTAGAGATCAGTATCCATCAAATATCAAAGTATCAACATAAAATAACATCAACTGATAAAAAATGATACAACACAAGTCCAATGTCTCGATGAATAACAAGAAAAAGAAAGCTCGTGAGCATAGAGGAACACTCAAGCAATGGAGTCACCAGCACCATCGGTACCATCATGATTAGGAGCACTATCTGGTGGATGGCTCGATCTAGCCTATAACCCATGCTAACTCATAGTAGCTATAAAGGAAGTCATCACTGAGCTCATTTGTGCAACCTACTACTGAATAGAAGATATTTGAGACTAGAGGGCAGCAACATCCGATGCTGAAGCTGGGGCATGACCCTAAGCTGTAGAAGACTATGGAAGTGGAGTATAAAAAGATAGAGGAGATGAGGAGAGATCACCCAAAACTGAAACAAACCAAGAAGAAGAAGGATGTGATGAAGATGAAGGCATCGAGGCATAAGCATGTGCCTAAGCTGTAGGAAAAATAGAAGGAACAATAGGAGGAACAACATGAGGAATGACATGATGAGGAGGAGGACCCTGTGCCTAATCAAGCAACACCTATGCAATATCTGCATCAACAACTCTTTGTCATCTAACATGAGGCCTCTGTGTAGGAACTCTGGAAACCTGATGTAAGATTCTATCAACCTGTCCACCTCCATCCTAATCACCAGCTCTAGGAGGAATAAGAGTAGTAGCTAATACTGGTATCTATATATGACCTGCTCTAGCTCCATGATGACCCTGTCATCTATGTCGACCCCTGATCCTACCATGACCGCCACCTTCATCATCATCTCCATCATCATCATCATCATCACCCTCATCCCCACCAGCTCCATCCTCACCATCTGATAACTCCTCAATGCTAGGAATCCTCTCAGCAGGATCAGTAAATCTGGGAAAAGGATACCTATGTAGCTAGGCACCGTACTCATCTGTAATACCAACATCCATCACCTGTGACCTAGGATTCTAGGGATGAAACCCCAGATCCTAAATCTCTTGAAAAACTATACCATAATCAACACAAGGGCCCCATAATGATCTCTCAGCCTGCACACGAGCATACATCGCTATGCCCTGTGACATATCTTGAATACACCCATACTGATAGAAAACATGATGGAAGCAGAATCTCTCAATAATAAAAGTGGAATGAACAATCATCCAACGAGGACAAAACATATACGAAAGCTCTCCATCATCCTCTTGCCAAGCCTCACATCCAAGATAAGGCCTCCAAATGACAGTATCCATGTCATCTATTTGATGTCACCAATAATCTAGCTTACCCATATGGGCCTACCTAATAATACCACTGTACATCCATGCAAAAGGCCAACCAACCAGATGATCTCATGCTATCATAAGACGTGACACCGGGGGGTGCTCCCAAGTCCAAAGCTGTAATAAAATAGCTCCAGTAGTCAATGTAGTAGAACATCTATACACGACAATATGCAACTCATGATATAACTATGCTAACAAGCAAGAACCCCAATCAAAGTGATGAGGATCTGCCATCAAATCCTCTATAATAGAATCCCAACCAAAAACAAACCCATGACCACATCGGTCATGAAGTAAGAAACCACCAATCAAAGTACCAAGGATAGCTGGTAACATAGGGAACGAGATGAACTGAGCCCACTGAATATGCTGATCACCGATAGAAGGATCACCAAACACTCGGTGATAAGCTGAACCATCATAAATAGTGTCATAGTATACAAGCTCTCCTTGAGTCGGCAACTAGAGAAGATGATACACATCCTCAGGGGTGATGGTCATCTCACCCATAGGAAGATGGAATGTGTTATGGTCTGAGTGACAACGCTCAACCATAGCAGTAATGAGACCCTGATTCACTCGAAATCGAGGAAGATATAGAAGGAAATAAAGGCCACACCGAGTAATGTGATGATGGTCGGCAACACTCAAAGCATGTATCATATCCCAAGACAAAGGATAAGAACCGCGTATACGTAAAGAACCGAGCTCCAAATACAAAAAACAAGTTCAAACACATCAGAAAGGAAATCAGAAATTATTGGGATTATTCTAATTCAATCAAAAATTTATCAACACTTATCAAAACCATAATCAGATTTCATGTTTCTACTCAGATAGAACATAAA
This sequence comes from Chamaecyparis obtusa, assembly GCA_027943335.1. Lineage (NCBI taxonomy): Eukaryota > Viridiplantae > Streptophyta > Pinopsida > Cupressales > Cupressaceae > Chamaecyparis > Chamaecyparis obtusa. The sequence continues at coordinate 331,109 of BSBK01006589.1, forward strand.
TTTTATCTTCACCCATCATCTGAATCTAGATTGATGATGGATATCCTAACTATAACTAAACCCTAACTAACACATTACAACTTGTTACAAAATATCAAAATTGGGAACGTAAACCTGACAATCAATTAACGATGTCGACAAATTACAACTTGGCCAAAAATCCAAAAATTTGAATTTTGCAGAGCAAAAGCGCTAGTTTATTGAGAAAAAGTGGCAAACATCACAAGTGCTGCCTAAATGGGTGAAAGCGCACATAAATATTGTAAAAGTGGTGAAAAATTTGAAAGCACCCAAATATACATCAAAAGTGCTCTTAAAAGATGCAAAAGTGCGAAATTTGATCAAAAGCGCACAAAGAAGTTGTGAAAGCACTAAAACTAAGAAAAAGCACACAAACAAATGGTAAAAGCGCAAAAGGGCTTAAAATTGGAGAGCGAAAGTGCCAAGATGATTCGTAGAAGTGTAGAGGAAAAGTGCAGAAGCGCACATTTAGAGGCAAAAGCACCCTTAAAAATGGCAAAAGCACCCATTTAGCAAAAAAAGGGAAAAACCTAGTTGTTTAACTGACAAAATTGGCAAATTTGAAATAAATACTATAAATGGAAAAATGAAAAGGTACAAGTACTCACCGAAGGTCTTGAGCCAGGCAGACGATGATATCGATGACATTTCTCGAACCGATGCTCACGGATAGGGACAAACATCATGGAAAGTAAAAAAGGCAAATAGTGAGAAAAGTCAAAAGTCAATGGTAAAATGAATAGTAAAAAGGGATTTTGACCCCTTTATGTAGGTTTTTGACCTAAAAGGAGGTAATTTTGACCTACACAAGTACATTTTTAAAAAATTATTATTATCAAAAGTGACCTAATAAAGTGATGTTATCATGAATATAATTACAACTAGGGCATTTGAAATTGAACAGAGTAAACATCGATATCAGAAATTTAAATAAAATTCATCATACATATGAACTGTATTCACATAACGATCAACATTACTCAAACAAAAATCAATCAATGGTCAAATTGATATGAATTTTATTTCATTTCTGATGGGGCATACCATCAGATAATCAAATCAACATTAGCAGTAACATCATCATTGAATCAAGAGACCGATCATCAAATCAAAGTGAAAGCTTTTATTAGGAAATTTTTTGTAATCAAACAAATGGGGCATCACATCAAAATCAACCATCAAATCAGGTATCATATCAGGATCAATCATTAAATCAAACATCATATCGAGGACCATCATTAGAATGACCATCATATCAAAATGATCATCAGAACCACATCAATTGAGAGTTTCATATTGATCATATCTACATCAATCTCATATCAGAAATCAAGATCGACCATCGAAAGACATCAAACGAACATCAAAGATCGACCATTAATGAATCAGGACCTATAATCAACCGAAATCAAAGTATTCTTTGAATCAACATTCTTCGCATGTCAACTCAAAGAGGGGCATTTGTAATCACCTAAAAATGGACAATGATCAAATCAAAGCAAATCAAGTCTAATCAAAGAAAATCAAAGACATAATTGAAGCAATTGAATCACAATGCACAATTAGCCAATCAAAATGAAAATCAAATCCTAATTCAAGATCAATCAAAATTGAGAGCATTTTAATCAAATGTAATCAAATCAAAATACAATTAAATAAATTAATTGTATAGTCTTGGATTAAATCAAATTCAACCCATTCAAGGGGTACATGGCTAAAATAAATCAATTAAATCAATTAATTAATCTCAATTACTCTCAACAACCCAAAAAGAGAGGAAATCCAGGCAACCAATGAGATTTGAGGAAAGACATTCACATGGATCAAGCCAAATTGAATCTCACTCACTCAAAGTGAAAGAGAATCTTGACCATCCATCTTGTCTACTTGTCCCAAGCTTTGAGGACACAAACTTTGCATTGTCTTCAAAGGGTGGAACCAAGGACTCAACCAAAGTTTAATCATGATCAAATACAACTACACCTCCTACCATTGGAAAATCTATAAAAGGAAGGCCTAAATCCTTCATAATTTATCAACCACACATCTGAGAATTGTATTGAACCTCTTGCAATTTGAGCTTAGAAAGGCATTTGAGAGCATAATTAGCATTTACTTTGATAATTGTTAGAAATAGCTTATTTATCTTTATCATTCTCATTCTAGGACTGTCATTAATGGGATCTTGCTGAGAGCTATTCATTAACAATCTTAGTTAGAGAGCCATAGGATGCTCAATTGATCATTATTTGCTAAATAGGTTCTCTATGGTGGTTGTATTTGTATGCACCCTAAAATGGTCGCTTAGACTTTGGGCCCCATTTATTCAATTTGTCAAATATCAATTTTCTGAATCAATGCTTTACAATATATTCAAATCAATTTTCTTGATCAAATCATAACTATTTCAATCATTTCAATAATCTCCTAAGGTTTAATCCTGTCATCAATAATTTTATTTAATTAAAAGAAATAAACCCCTTTTAAATAAATAAAATAATGTTATTTAATTGAAATTAATATTCCTTAAATGAAATAATGTTATTTAATTAAAATCCTTTTTTAATTAAATGATTTTATTTTATTTAATTAATATTCATTTTTAAATTATATAATCTTATTTTATTTTATTACAAGAGATATTATTCTTTTAAAATAAATAAAATCCTCTCCAAAAGATCTTTTGTGATGAAAAAGGAAATAAGTGAAATAAAAATAAATACAATAAAGAGATTTCCTTTTCTTTCCATACTTTCTAAAAATAAGATTTCTTTCCTTTTTTTACATTAGTCCCACATTGATCTTGGAGATGCAATATCTTCCACAATTTCTTATATAAGGAGCCCTCTCCTCAATTAAAAAATCTAAAATTTTCATATTATCATTATGCTACAGATTTTCTTGACAACATTAGAGCTTTAGAAATCATCATTTTAGATTGCACACTTAGTTTAATTTTCATATAGATTAATTAGTGAAGTAGTTTATTTCTTGTATTGCATATAGATTAATTTCAATAAAATAGTTTATTTCTTGCAATCATATAGTTTAATCTTCATTTCAATAAATTAGTTTATTTTCTTGCATTTGCAATCATATAGATTAGTTTCATTTGCATGCAAAAACTTGATTCAATGGAGATTAGCATTCTTGCTTCTCCTCCTTGAATCTCTTGTTCTGTGGTGTACTTACATGGGTTCAATCTGAGGGCCTCATAGAAAGCCATGCACTCCACAAATAGAGAGTTGTGAATCGATATTGAAGAGCTCATTATTGGGTATTCTTGAATGCAAGGATTTACAGAAGTGTGACCATTTTCTATCACACATTTTTGGCGCCCACCGTGGGGCAGAAAAGATTAATTTCTGGCCTCATTCTTGATTGATTTTTTAGTTTTAGTGTTGGTTCCAGGCCTTGTACGGCCATGTAAAGACTAGAAACCTTGTAATATAGTAATGGATGGATAGAATGATGAATCTTATTTCTCATGCTTTTGGTTTGGTTCATTTTTGTAAAGAAATGAATAAGTTATGATCATTTTTCTGAAAGTGGGTATTTACAGATTTGAGATTCTCTGAATATAGTCAGATTGAAACATCTGGTACAGATAAATTGTGAAGAATAAAGACCTATAATAATATTCATTGGAAATATACGTGAATTATCTTTCATTTCCTTTTGGTTTGAGTCATTTTTATGCAGATTTATGAAAGTTACGGGCATTTGAGTGAAAACTAGTTTTTAACAATCTGCATTGGAGTTGCAGGCAATGATTTGCTCTTAGAAAATAATTTATGAATGAGAAAAATAAATGGCTTACATATTTGGAAACTAGATTCATTAATAGTTTCTGTGAAATTGGTTTGGTTTTATTTGAATTCTTTTTTAGAAAGATATGTGATTCCCTAGGCAAGGTTTGGTGTTTTAAATCTGATTTATGACAGAAAAATTACAGTCTGAAAAGGTTATTGGTTGAGGAACCAAATGGAATCATAAGACCTTGTAATTTTTGGAAATGGTAGTTCTTGATGCTGGCTAAAAACTTCATTCTTTCTATAAATTTTAATATTGTGATTTTATGGGTCAAATAAATCAATCTTTAAAGACTGTCTTGAAGACAACAATGTTAAATCAAACTCCTAACAATTGATTTTCATATCTAACCATCTTAGGGTTTTTTTTTCGGATGTGTGCTAAATGCTAGATTGTAGATCTTTGGATCTAAGGTGAGTTCTTAAAATCTCTATAACACTTGGTTTGGGCATAAAATTAATCTCTCATGTGTTTGGCTTGAGTGTTACACGCTTTCATAGAACACATTTTTTATGCTCTTAATGGGAAATGAATGAACATAGATTTGCTTTTATACAAGTTTGTGTTTAAGTGAATGCTTGTGTTTAAAAATTAAGTAATTCTTGGTTCCAATATCAAAAAAATCTCATTAAGTAATCAAGGGTATGGATTCATTCCTTGTTTACATGAAGAGTTAAATGCACCACTTTGTGGACTCACTTCATGTTTACTTGGAAAGTTAAATATTCCATGATTCAAACCCTCTTGCACTTATGAGTAGTATTGATTAGCAGTCTTAGATTACTTGTGATTGATCTAGATTGCTATCTTAGGTTATTGGACTCGCTCATTTTTCGGCCCCTTGTTCCACCCCGTGGTTGCAAGGTCAGGGCCACATTAAAAGGGAGGGGTCTACATAGAAAGAAGTGTTAATTGTTCCACCAGGCAACCCTTTTGTGCTTTTTAGAACTCATTAGTTTTCTAGGTTGTGGACTCATTTCTAGCTTGTGTGAGGGGTTAATTGCTCCACCTTGTGGACTCACCTCATATTTTCTCTAAGTGTTAAGTGTTCCACCTTTAGTGCTTTCCAATACTTTTGATAGTGAATTACTTACTTTTTCATTTTTTTAGAAGGCCTGCTTGGGGATTTCATCACCTCAAGGGACGACCTTAACTCCCATGTTTCGACGAAGTATAAATATCAGGAGGTGAATCCAAAGACACCTCTCTTGGGAATGAGTTAGATTTCACTCTTGGCTAAGCCTCAAAGAACTTTATGCCTTTGAGAAGTGAAGGAGAAGATTTGGGTTACCGTCTCCCCCCGGCTGTGTGATTTTTAATTCTTCTCATCTATAGATTTGTGCCTCATGTACCTTGCGTATATCGAGGATGACCTTTAGAAAAGCCATGTATATGCTTGTAGACAACTTGCTAGGATGTTGTTGTGTTCTACATGCTTGCTAAAACATTTTCAAGAACATACACAAGTAGAATCTTTAAGGAGTAGCATACTAAGTCACTTGATCATTCATGTGCAAGGTTGCTTTGCCCCTTGTTCATTGTTTGAAGATAATTTCTCACTTGAACTCCTTGATTGCTATCTTATGTGCTTGATCAATGATAAAAATCTATTGATGTACTTGATCTTTTAAAACGAACACAAAAACTGAGTTCCTGAGTTGAAGCACCAACCTTTTTATAGCTTGCTTGATTTTCTATCCTGTCATTAGAGACCTATCTTTGTCCTCTAGGGATAGCATCATTTGGTTTACAAAGTCACCTTGGAAATAATTGTCAAGTAAAAGGACTATTCTTGGTGAGAGTTTATCTCTAGAATTGTTAGCCACATTCTTGGAGAATTTTAGTACTCTTTTCGTCCAAACCATTTCCATCAAATTCAATTTCAATTATATTTTGGCCTAGTCCAACCTCTTGATTCAAAAGTGCAAGGGTAGTCACCCTTTGATTTGAGGCACCTCTTTGATAGTGTTGGTAACGCCTTTTACAATTTCTATCTTACCATCTCCCTTTGGACATTAGAGAACTTTGATTATCCTAGTTTAGTGTTGACATTTTGTGAGGCCATCTTATCACCAAGCGTCTTCAATTCTCAATCTTCCTTGGTCAATCTAGGTTAGATCCTAGGTGTTGTCATGTTGCTCAACATCCAAACAAATGTTAATGGTATCAATTACACAAGATGACTCTTGGTCTTCTTCTTTCTTCTTCCCTTCCCATGTTTTTCTTCTAAAGTCTTCTCTTCACATGGGATATTCTTCTCGTCTTCCTAATTCTTTTCCTCTTACTATCTAGTCTATTTTCTTCTATTTCATCTCTTCTGTCACTTCCATGCTTGATTCTTCTTCTTCCAGAACTATGAATTACAAATATCTTGCTATGGAACCTCTTTTAAAAATGGATGATCTTGAACTCATTGCTGAATTCGAAGAGTTTTGTTCCTCTAACAGTCCTTTTAGATATGGCAAAGGTGATAAACTTAAGATAAAAATAGAAAAGATTGAAGGAATCAGATGCCTTTGCTAGAATTATCAACATGATCCGGTCACGACCTCCTTCTTCCAAAAGTCTTTCATCTTCTAAATCTTCCAAGTCATACCATGATTCTTCTAAACATTCTTCATATTCTAAGTCTTCTCATCATTCTTTATCTCCCAAATCTTATCATGACTATTCTAAACATTATTCAAATTCCTCATTATCTAAGTCTTCTTCTTCCACTAGGTCTTCACCTTCCTCTTTTTCACGATCTCGTTCCTCTTCTACTTCTCCCAAGAGTCTTACTTCTCTTCATGAGACACACCATAATGAGCAATGAGATAATACTTGTGATACCTCTTCCATGAAGAGTGCCACACCCACATATGATGACTATGATGACTATTATGATGGCTATGATGATGAACCCTATAGTCACACCTATGATGCTTCTATTCATAAAAGTCCTCCTAGCCGTGTGCTTGTGCTTACTAGAAATGGGTCATCCCATTGGATAGATCAGGATGGTGATCCATATGACTCTGATTTTGAGAGAAATTATGATATTTTTTGTGACCAATACGATACATCTACTTCTATTGAGGAAGAGAAATTTTTCCGTGCTGATTATAAATGTAGATACTATGAGCATGTCTCTAAAAATTCTCCTGTTGAAAATAAAGATTTTACTCTTAAGAAAGATCATGTTAATGCTAGAACTTTGTCTTGTGATGGTTCCATTCCATCCCCTACTTCTTCCAATACCCCTACATCTCGTAAATTCACCAAGTCTTCCAAATCTTTCACAAATCCTGCATCCGACATAAATTCTAATGCTTTCCATGCAGTTCCCTATAGTTATCCTCGAGGGCCACCTCTTAAAGATAATCAAGCTAACCTTCACTTGGCTGCAAATACTTCTGATAATGCTAAATCTAAAGATCCTAAGCCTTTATGTGCTATAATGCCTACTTCAGCTATTCCTTCACCATCTCTGCCAAAGTCTTCCATACAACTCCAACCTGCTTCCTTGTCCTTAGAAGTGGCTCCATGTCAAAAGGACTCAAAAAATGATACAGAAAAGAACATAAAGAAAGATCAAGATCAAGGATCATCCATGTCATCCACTCCTTTTCATGATGTTCCCTATCTGCGTCATGGCTCTTTCGATCCTTTACGCCCTTCCTCATTTATTCCACCATGTCTTAAGTCTTCTCTGAAGCAAGATCGAGTTACTACTCACACCATTGAGCTTATTGACAATCAAAATAACCTTACTACACTTGCTGATACTTCCATTAAGGTTATTAAAAATGGTGTTGTTACTTCCGATGTTAAGCCTATTGAAAATCTAGAGGCAAATCCTACGCTTATGCTATCCAAAGATCCTTGTCAAGATCAAAGTCTTCCATCTTCTTACTCTACCACTCCATGTTTACTTCCACTTTTTGCTCTTCCTAGGTCTTTGCAAGCTTTGAATGATCCTATCAAAGAAATTGCTCCTATTCAAGATGTGCACAATCCTATTGAAAATGCTCACTCTGAAGATGCTGATATCCTTGGTTGTTATATAGATGCCGATGAACTTATTAATTATCCTTTTGCATCTTCCACTTCCATCTTTGGACCTCTTCCACCACTACTAAGGACTTCACATCTTCCTTCCATATTGGGTCCTTATGTCCCTTCATTTTGCCCTCTTAACTCTCCTAATTTGTCATCTATCTTGGGTCCTTATGTCCCTCCATCTCCTATCTTTCCTCAAGATCAACATAGATGCATACCTTTGAATCCTTTTCATCCATCCACCCATCTACACCAGTCATATTATCCTTCTTCTTCCACACGTCCCAAGTCTTTTGGAAGTAACTTGAATGTTAAATATAAGAAAAAAAAATAATACAAGAATCCATCAAAGAAAGAAGATCACCATGTCTCCTCTAATCAACATGGGGGCATAAAGTCAAAAGAGATATCTAAGAAGAAAACTACAAGACAAATATGGGTTCCAAAATCCATCATTCAAGATATTCTCTCTAAGTCATCAAAAGGAAATAAAAAGCCTAAGGCTATATGGATTCCAAAGTCTCTCGTAAGAGAGTCTCATGTTGAACAAAAAGTGAAGTTGACATTCAAGCTTTCCAAGACTTCCACCTCATATTCTTCCAAAAACATTCTTCCATTCCATGCACTTGAACCGCAACCTCTACTAAACATTCACCATATTCCTTCATGTATTCCTTCATTCAAGTTTCCTCCATCCTCTCGCCACCCTCCAAGGTGTGCATCGATGTTGATCTTGCTTTCCTTTCCATCCACTCTTTCACAATCCTTCCATTCATTATTCTCTTTCCTTCTATCATTTTTCCTCATTTGCATATTCCTCCTATCTTCCAACTCCACTCGCTTTACATAAAATTGTATCCTCCATTTTTCTCTTCCATCTTCCTTTCCCTATCAGCATCTTTGAGCATATAATTTTGAATCCTTGGCATATCATGGTTTATCCTTTCAAGGAGAATTATCTAAAATCTTGCCTTCTTCCAAAAATTATAAAATTCAAAAAAAATTAAAAAAAAAAAAAAAATTGAAAATGTGCCTTGGTGAAAACCTGAAAACAGACACCTTGGTAGCAAAAGTAAAGAGAAATAAATTCATCTTATGGTGAAAACCACTCCCTTGTGGCACCTTGGATAAGTACCATGATGAAAACCTGGCAATCAAACATCATGCGTAGTTCTTCTACATATTTCATCCTCTTTCTTTGATCTTGACAATGTTGACCTATACATGAACATTTGGCTATCTTTTGAGCTATCTTACGATGATCTTTCTTTCATTCCTTTCATGTCTAGCCTTCATATCTATTCTCCTCCATTTCATTCTAGCCTTTTGCTATCCTTTTCTCCTTTGGTCTTGATCTAATAAAAAAGAGTAAAAAATGATGCTATGAAGCCTCTTGACCTGTCTACTCCTTTGGACTGCATCCTTTCCTTCTTTTGCATTTCGCTTCTGTGACTTATCCTATGCTGACCTTTCATTGCTTGTCCAAATGTGCTTTACATGACAATTTTTCCCTAGTTTGGGTACTCTTGAGGAGTTTGTGTTTGAAGATTTCTTCCCTTCATTCTCCTTCATTCTTTTGTCTCCATCTCTTCCACCAGCTTGCTAATCCCTTTTGTCCTCCACCTTGCTAGACATTGGGACTACACAATGCGATCTTGCTTGGGAGTGTGATGCCCATTCTGTCTAGGGGCATCCTTTGTATATATTTATTGATCTTGAAAAAATACCAAAAAAATTCATATATGATGTTGAAAAATTCTAAAAATAAAAAAATGTCCTAAAAAAATGATCATTTTAGTGAAAACCTAGCAATAGGCGCTTTGATGTATCTCAAAAAAATCATATATTCCAAAAATACCAAAAAATTCAAAAATTCAAAAATTCAAAAAAAATAAATAGAAAAAGTTCCTTGGTGAAAACCTGGAAATAGGCGCCTTGGTAGCAAAAATACAAAAAAATTATAAAAAGTCCTAAAATTTTTTTTTCCAAGTGGTGAAAACCTGGAAACAGGCGCTACTTGAGATCTTTGCACCCCTATTTCTTAGCATGTGTCCTTGATACTTAGCCTTTTTCCATCATGCCTTGTCCTTGTTGCCTTGGTTTGGAATTGGTCTTTGTCTTTGTCTAGGGGGCATCATTGTGTTAGCTTTGGTCTCTTGGATATGCTTGTCTTTAGGACACCTCGCAAATGGTGTTTTTCAACACCAATGCAACTGTGTTTTTCAACACAACCCCCGACATCGACTATTTTTCAACACTTATCAGTTTGGTCTTAGCCAGTTTGGTCATGTGATCTTACCTACTAGCAAGCATTTGATCCTTATCCTGGAACTTAGTATCAATTTACACAATAAAATTTTTAAACACTACACTTAATGTTTGAGATATGTCCTGATCTTTTCTTTGTGTGTTGACTGATATTGATTTTCGTTGAGTGTCCTTGTCTAATAAGTCTCTCCGTGATGCATAGCTAGAGGACTTGGGGCATGGGGCATGTTTTTATTTGCTTTCTTCTTGTGCGTGTTGTCTTGAACCTCTTGAGTGTCTCTTTTTGTGTCCTTGACACACTTAGGAAATTTAAGGCATCATCCTTGACTATTTTTGCACAACCAGTCTCATGGTCATCCTGACATTTATGCCTTGATGCGAGCATGGTTTTGCTACATTAAATTGGGTAAGCTAACATTGCAGTCATCTTGACCTTTATGTCTTTGATGCTCATGTTAGAATCTTTCCACATTCCAATCTGATATAAATCACATTCATATCTTCATAGTTGCGTTCGTGACTAGTGTTGATTGTGTGATTGTCCGATGTTCGGTAATAATGACCTAATGATGAAAATAAGTTCTCTTACATTCTCTAATGAATGTTGAACACAAAAAACCTATGTTACCCATGCAAGGACACCTTTGCATTTTCATGTAGCTTGCATTATTTATACTTCATGTTAAATTTGCACTTTTAGGTTGCATTATGAGTTTGAGAGGGTTTCCTTCATCTTTCTTGTGGACTTTCAATCAACTGTGGTCATGTTTTGATCTTCATTTCCTTACCTTCTTTCGTGATCTCAATCAAAATTTCCTATCTTAAATAGTTGATTGATTTTGGGGCATCCTCTTTCTTGAGGCAAATTCTCTTTCTTCTTTCCATTTCTTTCCATTTCTTCCAAACTTCTATCTTCCATTCGCTTTCACCCCACTTATTTTCTTCTAATTCAACCTTGGGGCATAATCTTTCTTGGTAAGCTACCTTAGTTCTGTGATTTATATATCTTTCATCTTACATCAAGAACCTTATTTTTAGTTCGATTTGATCAAATTTGTCAATTTACTGTTTCTCCTCTATCTCATTTCAATTTCGATCACGAGGGGGTAGTACCTACCAAACTTCAATGCTTGATTTAGATTTATCAAATTTATCAATTGCTTCTCTTGGGGCAACCTTGCTTGAGATTCTTACCTCTTATTTCAGACTTGAAAATTACCTATTCACAGGTGTTGGCCTTGTCTTTTTCAATCTGCTTATCTATGTCCTGATGTGTTCCCATCCGTCGAACACACATCTAGGTTGTTTTGTGATCCCAAATCGATCTCACACTTCAATTCCATTCTTTGACTGCATGTGATCCTGAGTCAACCTCACATTAGTGAAAGAGGGAAAATGTATGCACCCTAAAATGGTCGCCTAGACTTTGGGCCCCATTTATTCAATTTGTCAAATATTAATTTATGAATCAATGCTTTACAATATATTCAAATCAATTTCCTTGATCAAATCATAACTATTTCAATCATTTCAATAATCTCCTAAGTTTTAATCGTGTCATCAATAATTTTATTTAATTAAAAGAAATAAACCCCTTTTAAATAAATAAAATAATGTTATTTAATTGAAATTAATATTCCTTAAATGAAATAATGTTATTTAATTAAAATCCTTTTTTAATTAAATGATTTTATTTTATTTAATTAATATTCATCTTTAAATTATATAATCTTATTTTATTTTATTACAAGAGATATTATTTTTTTAAAATAAATAAAATCCTCTCCAAAAGATCTTTTGTGATGAAAAAGGAAACAAGTGAAATAAAAATAAATAAAATAAAGAGATTTCCTTTTCTCTCCATACTTTCTAAAAATAAGATTTCTTTCCTTTTTTTACATTAATCCCACATTGATCTTGGAGATGCAATATCTTCCACAATTTCTTATATAAGGAGCCTATCCTTCTCAATTAAAAAATCTAAAATTTTCATATTATCATTATGCTGAAGATTTTCTTGACAACATTAGAACTTTAGAAATCATCATTTTAGATTGCTCACTTAATTTAATTTTCATATAGATTAATTAGTGAAGTAGTTTATTTCTTGTATTGCATATAGATTAATTTCAATAAAATAGTTTATTTCTTGCAATCATATAGTTTAATCTTCATTTCAATAAATTAGTTTATTTTCTTGCATTTGCAATCATATAGATTAGTTTCATTTGCATGCAAGAACTCGATTCAATAGAGATTAGCATTCTTGCTTCTCCTCCTTGAATCTCTCGTTCTGTGGTGTACTTGCATGGGTTCAATCTAGGGCCTCATAGAAAGCCATGCACTCCACAGTTAGAGAGCTATGAATCGATATTCAAGAGCTCATTATTGGGTATTCTTGAATGCAAGGATTCACAGAAGTGTGACCATTTTCTATCACATAGTATTTAGTTACTATTTCATTGATTGTTCAACCTTAATTCTATGAAGATACTTTTCTTAGTATACAAAATGGCACCCACCGTGGGGCAGAATGCTCTACTTTACTAACTATATGAAAATTTATCATTATTTTTAAATTTGCATGTGATTAACTCTCAGATTTTTTAGGAAGTAGCGCTTTTGACAAGTTAAGCAGCGCTTTTGCCCAGTGAAACAACGCTTTTGATCACTATTCCAGTGCTTCTGTGACAAAGTTGTGTGCCTTTGCACCGATCTGTAGTGCTTTTGCAACTTTTATTTTTGGTCATCCTTTCTTTTAGGGCTTCCACAAGGTTAAAAGAGCACTTTTCTCCTGACTACTAGGCACTTTCATTAGTTTCCTAAGCGCTTTTGCCATAATTTTAGCGCCTTTGCTCAATTTAGTAGCACTTTTGAAAGTTATTTGTGCACTTTTTCATTTCACTGACAGATTAAAGTAGCGCTTTCAATCAAATTAGTTGTTCTTTTAAGCAATAAAATAGTGCTTTTAACTAGTTTAGGTGCGCTTTTGCATAAATTCATAATTTGATTAATCTGACTATGGAAAAATGAGTTTCGATATTCTGTAGGATGACAGGGCATAAAAAGGTAACCAGAGAGAAAATTTAATCAAGAGGGAAAAGCATTGGCTAAAAAGATCAAGAAGGAGAACTTTGAGCATATTAAAGTGGTTCTTGAAGAATCACAAGAGGAAGAAAACCAGGTATATCAAAATGATCTTAATGTTGTAGATGCTTACAAGACAAAATTTGTATCTCTCAATTGGATTCTTACTCCTTAGTTCAAGTTTTTCCTTAAAAATTTGCAAATAAGGTGCTTAAGGTTCAATACATAAGTCTTTTCTTCCTCAATTTTGATTTGGTTTCCCTCATTGTGATTGGTTGTGTTGACTAACTTGCTGGTGGAAAAACACATTTGGAAGGAGCTATTTCCAAGGTAAGGTAAGAACAATGGAATCAATAAAAAATGCCCCTAACTTTGGTTAGCTACAAAGAATAAGGTAAGCCTCAACTAGTCAATATTTTCCCTTAGCTTGTGGTATTGGTGCATTTCATAATCTAGTAATTTGGATAGCTAAAAGGATAAATCAAACACTAAATCAAAACCCCTTGTTTGTGGAAGAATTACATATAGACCTATAAAGACATAAAAGGAAAAGGAATGGACATCGAATGAGGTCTTTTGGATGATGGTGCCATCAAACAGTACAAGGAGAGCTCACAAGATAGGTCTAATAATGATCGACCTTGTTACTGGAACAAGAACAAGAGTGTGGTCACATATGGTGCCACAGATATTACGCACATCCAAGTTGTTGTAGCTGGTCCCAATCATCCTCTCCCAACATACCAACAGCTTGCACCTATGTACTAGCAACAAGCACCTACCTATCAACAACCGCCTTGCCCACCACTCGCTAATCAAACCAATGTCATATCTATCACCCAAGGCTAGAATAAACCACATGTCCAAAATAATTAGAAGTGGACATTCACTCCACTCGGAGAGCCTCTAGATGCCATCTTCCATCGTATGGATAGTGCCAATCTTATTGTGTACCTGCAGACCCAACCATTTGATGAGTCAACACTTAAGCGATCCTGGTATAAGGATAATGAGTACTGTGACTATCATTGTGTCAAGGGACACACCATCGTGAAGTGCATGAAACTCAAACATTATGTCCAGGACCTTATTGACAAAAAGGAGATCATAGTTGACACCCCTTCCCAAACATCACTAAATGCCAACCTACAAATTTACCAAAATGTGTTTCCTCAATACAAAACAGGCAAGAATCAAGCCAATTCTAACCTTCCCCAAAACCAAGGCAAGGGAAAACAAGGTGACCATAGTGATGGGAAAGAATATACCATAGCTTACAACAATTATGAAAAATTTGTTGGTTGCATTTCCCAGGTCGAACCAACTGTGAACATAATCTATGTCAAGGGTGTTGATAGTTAATGTGCCATTACCACCCATAGAGGTTGGATATCTATTGCTGGCACCAATCCCATGACTATCCCCAGTGTGCAATATAACCTCCTAGAACACCTTGGGAACACACCTACCCAAATCTCCATCCTTGAACTCCTTTGCACATCACCCCTCCATCAGGAAGTCCTCAATAATGCCCTCCAAGAGACTCATGTCCCTATAGATATTAACACCATCCAGTTCAAGAACCTTGTAGGACACCTATCCACGTCCTCCACCCTCTCTTTGAAAGCCTCTAACATGCCATCCATTGAACCAGATCATAATATCCCACTCTGCATCACCATCATAATCAATGGCTTCATCGTCAAACTTGTCATGATAGATAATGGTTCGACCCTAAATCTTTGTACAATGAAGTTTGTCCTGGAGGTTGGCTTCATGAAAGAAGACATCTCTCACAAGGTAATCACCATCAAGGCCTATGAAAACCTAGAGTGGAACTTTGAAGGTACCATTTTTTAACCCATCAAGATAGGCCCCACAGTTCAAGAAACCATATGCTACGTTGTTGATCTTGACCTCCCGTATAACATTCTCCTTGGCCACCTGTGGATTCATTCCATTAAAGTTGTCCCTTCCACCTATAATCAATGCATCAAGTTCCCATATCAAGGCATTGAAATCACCATCCATGTAGATCACTAACCCTTTGCATACTATTGTGTGACAGAAACTTCCTTCCCCCACTCCACTCATTGTCCTAGAATTGACATCAGCACATCTGTCACCAGTTCCTCCTGATCCCACTATGATCCAGAGACAATCCTTGCTTCCACCCTTTCTACCATCAAGATCAACAATAGGGGCTATGGTGAATATAGCCTCATTGATGCCTTTGCAGTAGGGCTCTCCCATTGGATCCACACACTTAGGGATGACCATGTCATGAAACTAAGGATGCTCAAGAGGGTCCCAAGATCAAGACTTTGGGTTCATCTACTTTCATCTCTAATGGAATTTTGAATGGTAAAGAGCTGGCACCCGATATCAACCAATGGCTATACAAGGATCCCCCGCCTCCTAACACTAAGCTTCTAGAGTATTTCAAAGACAAATACCCACTATCCCACAAATGGGCCACTGAACAATGGAACTATCAAGGTGGCAATCTCGGACCCATAGAAGCTAGATAAAAAGAACCCATGGAGGCATCCAAGAATCCACAACATCAAGACCTCAATTTTAATACCCCTCACCTGCACATATGAGGACCCACTATTGTGACTGGGGGCACTAATTCACCTAGCGTGACCCTCTTAAATATCCAAAACAAACTCGTGGAAGTTGAAGACATTCTGGAAGAGGAAGAAAAATGATCCTACGATGATATCTTTGATGACAAAACCTTCTTGGGCAACTTTGTCCTCTGCCAACTTGCTATTAATCTCATTGACCTCCTGCTCCTTCATCCTGATGTCATAGACTGGGATCAACCAAGCCTGACACATATTGATGAGTTTCAAAGCAAGAAAGTGCTCCTAAAATTCATGGACACCATAGGTCAACAATCCAACTGGGGGCAAGAATCGACAGAAGTCTACCAACTCAACCCCAAGGGATATTTCAGGGAAGAGGAAGTCTCCAGCCACAAAATAAAAAATAAAAAATAAAATAAAGAGTCCTTATGTGAAAACCCCTCTGGGGCACATACCGATTCCAAAATAGTAAAAATAAAGGGTGTATCCCCTAGTGAAAACTTCTCTGAGGTGCTAGAGGATGGAGACTTGCCTCTTCCCCCTATGTAGGACTACCAGCCATAACAGTCATCCATTCTCATCGAGGAAACCAAGCCAATAAACTTGGGCATAGAAGAATATCTGAGAATCACCTACATTGAAACATCTCTAACCGAGGGTGAAGAAATGGCTCTCATTGAACTTCTTCAAGAGGCCACCATCAATTTTACATGGTCATACAAACACATGTCAGGGCTTGATCCAAGTCTTGTTGTTCACAATCTTACAGTGGACCCTAACACCAAACCGGTCAAATAGAAACTGGGGAAGATGCACACCAAAGTGGCCCTTTTGGTAAAAATAGAACTAGAGAAGCTTTTATACGCCAAGATCATCAAAGCTATAGATTACTTAGAATAGATTTCCAATATGGTACTAGTCACAAAGCCTTCTAGTGAGATCAGGATCTATACTGACTTTAGGGACCTCAACAAGGCATGTCCCAAGGATGACTTTCCGCTGCCCAACATTGATATGATCGTTGACCTCACAATAGGCCATGAGATTCTATTACTCATGGATGGCTTTTTCAGATACAGTCAAATTAGGATAGTAGAAGAAGATCAGCATAAGATAGCATTCAACATGCCTTGGGGAACCTTCTATTATAGCATGATGCCATTTGGGCTCAAGAATGCGGGAGCTACATACCAACGAGTAATGATCACCATTTTTCATGATATGATCCATAAAATCCTTGAAGATTATGGAGATGACATCCTTGCAAAATCAAAAAAATGAGGTGAAAACCTCAACGTCCTTGAATGTGTGTTCAATCGTCTACATCAATATGGGTTAAAGTTGAATCCAAGGAAATGTGTCTTTGGTGTCACATCTGGAAAACTACTAGGATTCATTATGTCCAAGCAGGGCATAGAGATCAGCCCAAAGAAGGTAAAATCCATCACAGAAATGCCTCCTCCCAAAACAATCAAGTAGTTGAGAAGCCTATAAGGAAAGCTATAGTCAGTCCGAAGGTTCATGTCCCAGCTAGCAGACAAGTGCCAGCCGTTCACACATCTTTTGCGCAAGGATACCACTTTCAAATGGGATCCCATCTTTCAATGCAGTTTTGAGAACCTCAAAGAATACCTAGAAATTCACTTATCCTTGTACCACCAATGCCATGTTGACCCCTCATTCTATACATATCTACGACTACCATGGCACTGGGGGCACTTCTAGCCCAACTCGATGATAATGGAAAGGAGAGGGCTATTTACTATATCAGTCATACACTAGTGGGCTATGAGCTGAACTACTCCCCAATGGAAAAAGCATGCTTAGCGGTGGTCTTTTACACTCAAAAGATTCGTCACTATATGCTAAGCCACACGATAAAGCTAATCTCAAAGGTTGATCCTCTCAAGTACCTACTTTCAAGGACCACGCTCACAGGATGGATGACAAAGTGGGTAATGCTTCTGAGTGAATTTGACATCCAGTACGTCGATCAAAAATCCATCAAGGGAAAAGTTATTATAGATCAACTTGCTGAAGCACCCTTAGTCGATGTGTACCCCCTAGTGATGGAGTTCCCAGATGAGCATCTCTATATGGTCAAAGAACAACCCCTGTGGAAACTATATTTTGACAGACCATATACATCACATGGGTTAGGGGCAGGGATACTATTTGTGACTCCCCAAGGTGACTACATCCCAAAATCCTTCAAATTAGGATTCCTATGCACAAATAATATTTTAGAGTATGAATCCCACATCATAGGCCTCAAAACAACTATCCACTAGAATATCATAGAGTTACAAGTATTCGGGGACTCCCAACTAATCATCAAGCAAGTCCTCGATGAGTTTCAAACCAAGGATGACAAGCTATTGCCTTATAAAGAGCTAGTGGATAAAATCAAAGAACATTTTATCAGCATCTAGTTCACACAAGTACCAAGACTATCGGGTCATTATTGGAGATCCCTTGTGATGCGACACAATATGAGTTTTTAGTCAAGCAGCTACATACACCCACTTACAAGAACACTGACTTTGAGATACTATGTGTCTTGATTGGCCCCCAGTCCCCATGGTACCATGATATTCATGCTTATCTAAAGAATGGTATCATATCCCCTCACCTCACCAACACCCAATGCCAAAACCTCATTCACAAATCTTCCCACTACACCCTTGTAGCCAACACCCTACATCATCGTGGGTATCATAACATCCTCTCTCGATGTCTAGATTAGAACGAGGCTATCTTGGCTTTGTAAGAGGTCCATGCTAGAATTTGCAGTGCCCAAACGAGTGGCATGGTCCTTGCGAAGTAGCTGCTTAGAGCTAGGTATGACTGGCCGACGATGGAGCATGATGCCTGTGAATGTGTAAAGAAGTGTCTGCCTTGTCAACAACATGCCAATCTGATTCATGCACTGGCACAAGATTTACAACCAATTACACCCCCATGGCCTTTCTCGTGTTGGGGTTTTGACCTCATTGGCATGATCACCCCTCATTCCTCTGATAGACACAAGTATATCATAACAGCCAATGAATATCTCACAAAGTGGGTTGAAGCAATTCCACTCACCCTAACTATAGGTGTCCATCTCTAAGTTCATCCTCTACCACATTATCTACTATTTCGACATCCCATCCACCATCTTCACAGACCATGACATGCCATTTGAAAAATGACATGTTAAAGATCTATGTGCTCAATTCCACATCCACCAACGTTTCTCTAGCCGATATTTCCTGCAAGGAAATGATCAAGCTGAGGCAACTAACAAAACCATCTTAAAAATCCTATAAAAAGTTGTCAATGATTTTGGCCGCGACTGGCATCTATAAATCAATCCCTCTCTCTGGGCTTATCACACTTCATTTTGTACTCACTCAGGCACTACCCCATACTCCCTAGTATATGGTGCTGAAGTTGTCTTTCCAATTGAGGTTGAAATCCCTTCACTGCATGTGTCCATGAAGAATTACATCATAGATGAAGACTATCATGTGGTGCATCTTACCCAGCTTGATTTACTAGATGAAAAGAGGCAATAGGCCTATGATCACTTGATTGTGTACCAAAACTAACTGAAGAGGAGCTTCAACAAAAAGGTCCACCCCCAAAAATTTCAAGTGAGAGACATGGTCCTAAAAGAGCACCAAAAAGTACAAGCCAATCGTGAAAAGAAATGGAAATTTGAGCCCACCTGGCTGGGTCCCTATGTTGTAACAACTTGCTTCAGCTCTAGAGCCTACCAGTTATCCACACCTGAAGGGGAGCCACTCAATGATCCTATTAATAGAACACATATGAAGTGGTTCTATGCTTGAACCATCTTTATGATTGTGAAAAAAAATTCCAAAAATTCCAAAAAAAAATCCCAAAAAATAGAAAAAAAAAGAACAAAATAAAAAAAACAAAGTAACGAAAAAAAAAACAAAAAAAAAAAATTGTCCAATGGTGAAAACTTGACAAACATGCACCTTGGGCAAGTACCATGATGAGAACCTGGCAAACAGGCATCATGTGTAATCTCTCCATCCCATTTTCCTCTCATAGCCATTTCACCCCCTCCATTAACCAGCTTTGGATCTTGATAATGAACATAACGGCCACCATGTATTTGGAAACCTTTTTGAAATCTATTTTTCCCCATCACAGATTTCATCCCCCTATCCTCTATCCACCTATTCTTCCTATCATATTAGATTCCATCTACCTCTCTCATCCACTCACCATCTATCAGTTTGTAGCTTAGCAATTGATCCAATTAACATAATCTTAGATCATCCATAAAAATATGTTAGTGTCATATGTTCAACATGCTCGTTAGTTATCCAATAATCGATTTGGATTTTTTTAAATCTGATACATGTCATACAGTTGAAAGAAATTGAGACATATCTTTCCAAGAATTCTTTTAACTTCATGTACATAGATATGCTAGTGTTGAGAGCTTCAAAATGACTAATGTGTTCATCAGACTCATGAAGCTAAAGAATTCTTGAACGATATGTCTAACATTCTTTCACATGTTTCACATTGATTAGATTTTACATGAGGACTAAAAAAAAATCAGCCACAAATGCATAGGAAGACGAGTCCATCAAAACTCATTATTTCATCATAATCCATACATATACATACATCCATAAAAAATAAAAAAAAGAATAATAAAATAAATACAAAAAACTAACAAAATAAAGTAAAATTGTCCAATGGTGAAAACTTGACAAACATGCACCTTGGACAAGTACCATGATGAAAACCTGACAAACATGCGTCATGCATAATATCTCCATCCCATTTTCCTCTCATATCCATTTCACCCCCTCCATTAACCTTTGGATCTTGATAATGAACATAAAGGCCACCATGTATTTGGGAACCTTTTTGAAATCCATTTTTCCCCATCACAAATTTCATCCCCCTATCCTCTATCCACCTATTCTTCCTATCATATTAGCTTCCATCTACCTCTCTCATCTACTCACCATCTATCAGTTTGCAGCTTAGCAATTCATCGAATTAATATACACTTAGATCATCCATACAAATATGTTAGTGTCATCTGTTCAACATGCCCGTTAGTTATCCAATAATTGATTTGGATTTTTTAAATTTGATACATGTCATACAATTGAAAGAATTTGAGACATATCTTTCCAATAATTCTTTTAACTTCATGTACATAGATATGCTGGTATTGAGAGCTTCAAAATGAATAACATTTTCATCAGACTCATGAAGCTAAAGAATTCTTGAACAATATGTCTAATGTTCTTTCACATGTTTCACATTTATTAGATTTCACACAAGGACTAAAAAAAAAATCAGCCACAAATGCATAGGAACATGAGTCCATCAAAAATCATTATTTCATCATAATCCATACATATACATACATCTATAAAAAAAAATAAAAATAAAAATAAATACAAAAAATGACAAAAAAGAAATAACAAAATTCGGGCACATAAAAATTCTCTTTATATATATATATAAGTTGTCAAATACATCTGGTACACATCATGTGCCCCACCAAACAAATCACAAAAAAAACAAAAAACAAACAACAACTGTGTCACTGCTCAACCTATGAGGGTTCTGATGTCAAAGCTCCTTTCTCTCCACTTCCGTACCTTGGTGGTTAGATGCCAACACCACCACTTGGCCTAGTCACCCATTGTGTCCTTCCTCTATCTGTGAATGTTGCTTGCCTCTGATCTACTGGGACTGCCTGATGGTATAACCCCATATAGTATGTAGCTTCCCGCCCAACCCTAGCTGACTCTCTCATGATTGAGAGAGTCTTCATAAATAGCTGGGATGCCCTTGGGAGTGTCACTGCCCATCGTGCAGTATCTCGCTCACCTTTGTAGGTTTCTACCAAAAACTTCCATCGATCTCTATTCACTATCACATCTTCTAGCTGTTGTCTAAGATGGTTCACATCTCGAGTAAAAGTATTCAGCCACTCTTGTGTCTTTGTTGTAATGGTGTCAATCTTTTCCATTGTTTTATGGGATGCCTCAACTGTTAGGATTAGGTAATAATGAGAGGGGGGGTGAATCAGTATTACAGAACTTTGTTCTTTTCCACTTTAAACAACTATAAACAATCCAAAGTAATGCCGAAATGAAAAGAACATATAAGCATAACACATTCATTACACCATAATTTGTTCTTGAGGAAACCCTGGCCAAAGGGAAAACCCCGGTGGGGATGGTACCCACAAATATGCACTAAAATATAATATCCCTATTAGGAGATCTAGCCCTATTAGCAACTGATTGTTACATAGTACATTTCCTTGTTAGAGGAATACAAAACCCTGTTAGGGGTATACAAAACACCTGGTTAAAGGTGGTGAGTACACTGCTCTTACAATCAATATTTGTCTCAAAAGAGTTCTCAAAAGGGGAACAATACAAGAACTTATCTTGATTAGATAGTTCCAGTTATAGCTCATCCTCTTACTGATCTCACATATGATATTTTCTCTTCTATTTGAAAAATTTCTCCATCATCATAATCATACCATACTTTTCTTTTACAAAAAACACTCCATACTTATACAAAATCAGCCTCCCAGTCAGCTTCACAATTATTATGAAAAACATAACAATAACTCATGCAAATGTTATTTATGGATTCGATGCTCTTACAATACCAAAGAGTTGGCAATATAATTTATTCACCTGTCTTAGCACGTTACCATATTCACTTTACCTTCCTTAATCTTCACAATTGTTCATATACCCTGTTACACTATTTTACTATTTTCTCATACCTTCCGAACACTATATCTCAGAGATCTGATAACCAAAAAGTATGTGATCTTAATTGAAGCATGTGTATATCCCAAAATACCTCTAGTTAACTTTTCAAGCCATATTACCTCATATTCCTTCATCGTTAACCCAAATCGTGGCACTGTACCTTGTTATTTGGATTATGGACTTAGTCATTTTCATGACTGAGACTCTAGTGGCAATCTCCACAAAATGTGATCACTCCATCATGAGTGTTTCCATAAATGACAACCCTCAAGTGATTCCTAGTGCACCAAAACATCACATGAAAACAATCTCTCCCTTTGGCATTGATGGAAACACTTAGAAAATGACTAAGTGTCACAATACAACTTTCTCTTTTTTTTTTCTCTTTTCTAATTTTTTGTTTCTTTTCTACATCTTTTCTTTTATTTTCTTCTTTACATATGATTCTTTATATTTCTTTCTCTTCCTCATTTTTCTTTTTCTTCCTCTCCCTTTGACATCAATGGCAAAGGTATATACAAAATTGTAAAACTTAAGCACAAATGATTCAGTGCTTACTCACTAGATTTAAGACATCTTGGAAGGAGTTTTCCAAGGTCTTAAATTATTCAATCCATGAACTTATCAATAGTTCATTGACATGGATTAATCCATTCAGTGCATATGACATTGTCTCTACTGCTTTAAGCTCAATAAGAGTAGGTATAGACATTGAGCCTTCAAATTTTATCATCTCTGAGAGATGAGTCTCCAACATTGTGAGCTTTGAAGTCAATAGGCTTCTCAATAAGCCAAATCTATCTGTAACTCTCCCTTTCTTTGTTTCTAGTACTCCTATTTTGTCCAATATTCTAGATGATTCCTTATCTATTTCTCCCATAGTTTGTGAAGATGATTCACAACTATCCATTAGACTGTCAATGTTAGCCCTATCTTTGGCTATGATCTCCTCAATGTTCCTTAAGTGTTTGCATGGATTTATGCAATAGCTATAAATTTGCCTGCCTTGTGCTACACAACTCTTGGCCTTAAGAGTGGTAGCATTAAGAATGTTTAAGTCCCATGAGATGGACTTACAAAATTCACTCAGCTTCTTCTCTAAGAAGTTATTTTTAGCCTTTTCCTCTGCTATTTTTAGCAATGAGTCAAAATGACTGTCAAAGCTATCCAAATCTATACCAAGATTCTTAGCTTCATCCTTGTCTTTGAAGCTTATCGATGAGGGGAGTAGCTTGTTTACTATTTCTATAGCCCTAACCATTACCTTTTCTCTTTTGTCTCCTTTCTGAACTGATCTCTCCTTAGCTTTAGTGAAGGCCAAGAATGATAGTCTCATCAGCTCATCTTCATCCATGTTGTCCACATCAGAGTTGACTAGCTTGGCCATACTTGCCAACAATAAGGATGTATCCATACTGACTTTAACAACTTTTTTTTATGTTAGCTGATCTTCTTCCTTTTCCTCCTACTTTATTTCCTTCCTTTGTTCTTTTTCTTCTTATTTCTCTTATGATTTCCCTTGCTCTATCTTCTCCTAATCTTCAACCTCCATCGCACTATCCACGTTATCCAAAAATGGATCATTTACATCCTACGAAGTGTCAGGGCTAACAGGCACACCAGTGACAAAGAAATATGGTTGCATGCTAACTTGGGAACTTTCATTTTCTATCTTGGAACTCTCTCCTAAACACAAAAATATAGGTTTAGAAACCTTGGGAGGTGAAACCTTCTTGTGCATGTCTTGCATTAGAACTTGGTCTAATGCCTTTTGGGTATCTTCAATCACCTCATCATACTTCCTAGCCATAATCTTGACTAATCTGGTCTTTGTCTACAGTAAGGGGTTTTAGTGTATTTATTATTCTTTCTCTTTCTTGAATTGACACAACTAGCAACATATCATCAATTATCTTATTTCTTATGTTCTCATTCTCTGAATGTGCTAATTGTTTCCTAATTTCTAGTTTGATGTACAAGTCTTTGGGGATGCTTGCGTCAACCTCCAAAAAATTATTCTTAAAAACTAGCAAATGCTCAATGATAGTGTCCTAAATGACTACTTGGTCCTCAGGGTTATATCTTTCATAGTATCTATTTACTAATATCAGATTTCCATATTTGATAACTCTTTTCCGTAGTGACTTAAGATCCAGTTTCCACAAGGTTTGTGGATTCTTTTGGACTTTTTTCTCTTCCTGTTTCTCAACTTCCTTTTCTTCCTTCTTCTTCCTCTTCACCTTTGTCTCTTTTTCTTTGGGACTATCTTGTTTGCTTGTTCTTGTGGATCTTCTAGGAATTACTGCAGGAACCATATCTTGTGTTTCTTCCTCTTAAGAGGCTGACAAATAAACAATATCAATAGTAGTAACTGCCTTTTTTGTCTCCAATGGAATGGGTGCATCAGTGGCAATGCTGGAAGATGCTCCCATCTTGTTTTTCAAGTCCAAATACCATTTCTTTATGATTCCTACCTTTGCAGTAATTTCTTCAACAATCTTGTTGACCTTTCTTTTCCTTGTTACCTTTTCTTGTTCTTCTCTTACTTTCTCATATTTCTCCCTATATGTACCCCATCTTTCTTGGGTAGGGTCCTTTTATGCTACCAGTACATGTTCCACTTGCATAGTCATCACTTCAACACTTACCTCATATCCCATAGGTTAACACCACTTAGTTCTGGGCTCAACTACCTCAAAGTAGACACAATCAGTTTCAACCATGAAATAGATAGTGTCCTCATAATTTTCTACTAAATTATTAGGGATTTTGTACCTTTCTTTCATCTACCTCTACAATATATTTATCATGCCAAACAACTCTCCATCTACCCAGTCTTTCTTCTGTCTTCTATAGGATTCTGATATTTGAAGTCCAGTGGGTTCATTGACTTTCCATGCTCTAGGATGCATGCTAGGAAAGTTGTGGATTATGTGAATATACATATGAATTAGTAATGAACCAAATCTAAATGCCTTAGATTTATCCTTATTAATGGCTTTCACATTCTAAATGAATTTTTGAGCTAGAATTTCACTAAGGTTATACTTCTTATTCTCCTTTACCATTCTATATGCCATCATGATGACTCTGATAGATACAAAATTAGGTCTACTATTGTAAAATAGTTTGTACCCTAGCAACATTGCTATCAACTTAACATCTTGCAAATAAATGTCATTTACTGTCATTGCCCTCTTATCCCATTTTGAATGAGTTAGGGTTTTAGCTAGGTTTCTTAGGTTCTTCTCTTACACAGGTAGGGCTCCTTCATTATCAAGACCAGTGATGTCATGTATCAGTTGTGCACATATCTTTATAGGCTGATTACCTATCCACAAAAATTGGTCATGAACCTTGCTTAGAATGATCTTAAACCATTCAATTTCTGTGGAACTCAGTGAGTAGGGTTAGCTTCAAAATTGACTAATCTTGCATGTGTTTGAACTCTTCTACCATGGTTCCATTAACTTCAACCATACCATCCAACTCACTATAGATAATAGCTTCACCAATGATTTCATATTTACAATGGATGTATGCCCTAGCCCCTAATGTCTTCTATGTGTAATACACCTATGGGGGTTTGAGAAAATGCTCCCTCTAGATCATCCTCATAGGATTTGTATGGATGCCACTTGAATTTATACCTAGGTCTATCTACAACATCATATATTATTGGTGCATCCATGACTTTTGTGAAAGATTAGGTCTAAATACCTTAAACACTTGAATTCGATGATTTGCTTCATGCGAACATGAAATCACTTTGCTAGATCACTACTTTTCTCTCACACATCTGCTATCCTTAGTCACTGATCAACACATGGTGTGAAAGTGAAGTACTTCATGTCTTTTATTCATCACAAGCTGAGTGTGTGTAATAAATATAGGTAGCTCAACCTCACATGCTGTCTAGTTGATACAAAACTTGCAAACACATAAGATGAATCTCCAAGTGTTGCGCTCTCATCCACAGACTCTATAACATCTATACACATCATTACTAAGCTTGCATGAGCTTACTCCACATATACAAGGGCTAGATAATTTTTGTTTACTATATCCAATGCACCCCATAAGGCCATGTGGCCATTTAGATCGATGCCTCAAAGAACTCATCATGTGAAGACACAGTATCATCTACTATCTCTCCCTGAACCACTTCTTTATTTAAAACATTCACCTTCCATATCTGGTCATCCTCCTTTCTCTCTGATTTCTTGAAATGACTCCCAAAATATTCTATGTACTCATCAAAACTCTTACCACTGTCACCAATATTTTTCCTTATAACCACAGGAGGTGGTCCTCTTGGATCACTAGGTCTTCTTGGTCCTCTTCTGTTGTCTTCTCCATTATATTTGCAAAACTTTGCAATGTGACCTAGATTGTTACATTTGTAACAATTAGGTGGTCTCCTTATATCTTGATTAGTCTAGAATTTACAATAACTTACTATATGCCCAAAGTTATTACATTTTTGACATGTGATCTTAGCTCCCGTTGCTTCTCTGATATAGTCTTTCTTGTACTTGGACTGACCAGGTCTTTTGCAATCTACCTTCTTGTGTCCATATTCATAGAAATTAAAATAGTAACTAGTAGAGGGATTAGAGTTACCTTTACTTTTGCAATCTCTTTTCATGTGTCCAACTTTGTTGCATCTGAAACATCAATCTCTGAAGGGTCTGAACTGTTCTCTAGATTCTTCATTTGTAGGTCTCTCTTCAGAAATAGGTCTTTCCTCATTCTTGGCTTCATTTGATTCTTCTTGGGTTTTTGAACTTTCTGCTTCATTGAATCCAACTCCAGACATATCTCCTTTAGGCTTTTGTGTTGGTCTTTGTTCATCAATTTGGTCACTGCTCATGTGTAGCTTCTCAATATGTAGTTTGGCTTGAGTGAGTTCACCTTTAATGATCTGATTATATTTTTCCAATTCCTAATGTTTATCTTTGTATTGGTCAAGTTCAGTCTTCATTTCACTTATATGCTTCTTAGACTCTTTTAGTGATTCTTCAACTTTGTTTCTTTCATTATTTTCATGTTGAATTTCTTTAATCATCAGAAGATTGATTTCTTCTTTCTCTTGCTCTAGCTTCTTTATTTTGTCTGATGTGTCATTATCTGAATCTTCTTTGATCTTCTCCATAAGGTCTCACCTCTTACTCTTTGCAATCTCAAGCTGTTCTTTATTTTCCTAATGAAACCTTCTGCTCTTCTTAATTTAAATTTTAGTTCACCATTCTCAACTTTCATCTTATCTAGATCTTCAAGTGCAGACTCAAAGTTCTCTTGCATGTCTCCTGAATCCATCATGATCTCCCTTAAACTGTTAGGATTTCTCTCCAAGGGCCAATATCTCTAATACCAATTGCTAGGATTAGGTAATACTGAGAGAGGGGGGGGGGGGTGAATCAGTATTACATAACTTTTTTCTTTTCCACTTTAAATAATTATAAACAATCCAAAGTGTATCATCTTAAAATGGAAGCACTTCCATGTTAAGAGCATTTAGCCCTCCAAGTAAGTGGTTTGGGTTCATGTCGAATGCCTTGAATTGGTCTTTTCTTGGATTTGGCTTTTTCCCGCTATTCTACTTCTCTCTCCACCTATTTCCAACCTTTTTTCTAGCACCTGGTCCTGAGAATTTGAAGTATGTCACTTTAGGGTCAAAGTCAACCTCCTGGGTCAAAGTCAACCTCACCCCTGACCTAGGGCAGAGTCGACCTTGACTCTGACCTAGGGTGAAGTCGACCTCACCACTGACCCTGGGTCCAATTTTCAAATTCTGGAGGTTTCAGGATGTCAGGTTTCAGAATGGTAAATCCTTAATTGCATTTAATATGGGTCCATTTCTAGGGGTTAAGGTTAATTGGGAATTAATTATCCAATGTCAGCCTTCTCTAGAGGTTTGTGCCCTAGATCACTATAAAAGGAGGCCTTCCTCTCTCATTTTCTCCATCTCATTTTCCTTCATGCATCAAGCACTCTCAAGGAAACATTGGTGATCAAGTTTTGGCAATCAAGTTCTCTCTCAAGCAAGATCAATCATCCATTCAAGCATTCAATCCTTTGAAGGGATTTGGTTCAAGCATTCAAGATTCATCATTCAAAACCCTAGATCTATCCATCATGGTGGTGTGATCTTCCTCCAAGATCCTTTGTTCATCTTCAAGATCCATTCATTCTTCCCTCAAAGTGGATTCCAAGTATACAAGCATGGAGGTTTTAACTCACATTTGTTAGTGTTGATTCCAAGCTTTCATATTAACATACTTGATTACATTTCAAATACAATTGAATATCTATCAAATTGCATAGCTTCATTGTTAAATCTATTTCTACTACTTGCTAGCATTCTCAATTTCAATTTCAATATTAAGGTTGATTCCAAACCGGGGTTTGACCAAGGCAAACCCCTCAAACAAACAACAAAAACCCTCTTTTTCTTACAGGTACAGGTGTAGAACTATGAATTTGAGCTTGGATTTGGATACCCTTTTTGGTGAACTTCCAAGATCTATGAACAAAGTCAAAGTCAACCTTCAGAATAAAAATGTAGCCTTTGACCTTTTATCGGGGTCAAAGACTACATGCTATTGGAAAGATAAAAATTTTCTGGGTTTTCTTTGTCTTGGCATTTCCAGTCTGAAACAGGTTGTAGAATTGCTTGAAATTGCACACAGACATTAGAAATTGACATTTTCTAGATCTACCCTATTTTGAGGTTAGTATTTCATTTTCAATTATTTCAGATTTCAAACACCACTCCTTTATAGGGAAATATAAGGTTTTCTTCCTCTTTCATATTCTCCATAGATTGATTCAATTGTGCATTAACCTTTTGGTTGATCAATTTGGATCTCCTCCTTTGGGAATTTGAATTTAGAATTAGATCTCATATTTCCCCCATACATTTTAGGGTGAACACTATTTCATCCTATTCATTTTGGTGAACCTGACATACTTACCCCTTTTCTTTTGTGGATTTAGATGCCCTATTGTGTTAGATCTCCCTTTGTATTATCTTGTGTGTTCACTTATTTATTTTGGTGAACCCGTTTATGACAACTCTTTCTTTTTGGTGTTAAATTTTTATTTTGTGTTAGATCTTACAATAAGAGTAGATTTCTTTTATGCTCTTGCATTTATATTTCAAAAATACAAATTTTTTTTTTGCAAAATTTCTACAAAAAGACAAAAACATTTACATTGCTTTGTGGAATTAGATGCTCTATTGTGTTTGATTTCCTTTTCATATTTATAAATTTCATTTGAATACATTTGGATATATCTAGATCTATTTGTTATCATGTTGCACAAGTTGTTTCAAACATTTTCCAAAACTTTTGGGATTACACAACATCCTCCTTTTACCTTACTATTGCATGGCGTTACACCTAGCAAGACTTCATCTAGTGCATGTGATGTTACTTTATCCTCTTTTGAATTACCTTATAAGGATATATTAGAGAAAGAAGATGACCTTAATCTATATCTCCATCATATTTCTCTTTGTGGAGATGAGTTGAGGATTGATGTTAATTCTTCTCCTAATAGATGTCCTTCTTCCCCCTCTAGGGATCAAGCTTTAATGACTTGTGACACTCCTACAATGTGATTAATGGATAGGGATGATAATCCTCCTATTTGGGATGAACATTTGGATTTGGATGTTGATTACCCTCTTCCTCATGAAACCATTGTGGGTAATTCTACTTTTTGGGATGAACCCTTGGATAAATACATTTATTTATCCCCTCCTTGTGAAGAATTTTTGATACAAGAAGATGACATATTCTCTAAAACACACTTCCCTTATGTGAAAGAAGATGACATTATAAATCCTTCACCTCCATTTGGGATTCCTTCTAGTGATGAGGCATTAGTGGAGAAAGATATTAATTCCCTTAATGCTCTTCCTCTTAGTGGTGATCTTATGGGAAATCAAAATCCTACATTACAACCTTCTTACCATAATATTACTTATATCTATTCAAATCCTTTTCCAACTGTGGTTCCAAGAGTTCCTCTGGTTGTGTCTTCCATTCATATCATTTCCTACACTTTTACCAGTGTTCCTAATCTTCCTAATCCTAATCCTATCTTTCCTAATCTGATTCCTAATTCTCCATCTGCTATTCCTAGTTTTTTTGACACTTATGTTGAGGTTAAAACTATGGTTCATGATGTAGATGTGAAAAGATTCTTCAAAGTACCTTCCCCTTATTATCTGATACATAAAGATAAGAGAAAAGAAACTTCCCCTTTGAGATTTCTTCATAATTTTACCCCTCACTTTGATATAACATAGATCTTTTCTCCTCTAGACTGGGGGGAAAGAGGTATATTTCCTCATGTCTTCTACAATCCATTATGTTCCTGCCTTGATTTTAATTGGTTATGTTTTCATGGTTTGTATTATGATTTATTTTCATCCATTTCTCTCTTCTATTATTCAAGATATCTTTTCTAGGACATGTGTTTTGCAAAGGTATCCCTTGCCTTTCATCCTTGGGGGGAAAGGTTCTCCCTTCTTTCTCTTTATCTAGGGAACTACTTTCCTTCGCTTAAAGTGGTATTTGTTTATATTCCAATATTACTTCATCATATTGATAGATGTTTTGATTATGGATAATCTTTTTATGAGAGGTTGTTTTCCTAGGTCATCACCTCTTCTCTATGTTGCAAATTATGTTCTTTATAAACTTTTACCCTTGCTTTGGTGTTAGAGTTGTTTCACTCATTCCAAAGATTCCTCTTCCTCTTCTTTGTAGGGGGCTTGATGATTGAATCTTTGTTCCCACCTTTGAAAGATGATATTTTATCTAAAGCACTCCTCTTTGCTAGGGGTCTTTTTGATAAGATCTGTTTCATTTGAGGATCATTTTCCATGAGAGACATATCCTTTTCATGATTATCTATACTCTTAGATGTAGGGGTCAATATCCCTTGCTAAGAATATGGTATACATTGTTGCTAAATATGATATCTCCTTGAATTGTGAAGTAGGTATCCTCTTCCATCTTTGCTGCTACACTTGGGCGGCAAGGATAACATTTCCTTCTTTTTTGTCTTTTCAGGATTCACCTCTTTCCTTGGTTAAGCAATATGTATCTATTATGTGATATCCAATCATACATGAAAATTTTGGTTTGCATTGAGGATATATGTCCTTGATAACAACCTCTTTTGTTGTTTGACATTTGGTTTCCAGGGTTGCTATATCTCTCACCTTGGAAACTGAATAGTGTGCTATCCCTCACAAGGGTTACTTTTTTTCACTTCTTGCATGATATCTCTTTGCATGCATCCCTTCCATGGCCGCATAAGAGCTATGACCTTCTTGGCTTGGACTGGGTGTTGTTTGTGGATATTGTCTTGATGTTGAAGAAGGCTTTGTCCTTGTTCTTTCCTTTCGTTAACATGTCAAAATAGAATTTTTTTGCCATATTAAGGAGGGGGGCATATATAGGCTCTCCCTTGCAATATAGTTTTTTATTTATTTATATGCTAAATCTCGAAAGGTAACACACATAAGTTGCTAAATCCTGAAGAGACATGTATTCCAAAATTTAAATATGCTAAATCTTTCGATCGTAATGCACATAAGTTGCTAAATCTTGAGGAGACATGCATTTCCAATATGCTAAATCCTAGAAGGTAACACACATAAGTTGCTAAATCCTGAATGGACACGCATTTTCAAATTCAAAATATGCTAAATCTTCCAAAGGTAATGCACATAAGTTGCTAAATCCTGCAGAGACACGCATTTCATATTCATAGTGATACAAGAAGGTAGATCTGTGGGTATTCTAGAAGCTATCAGAAGATGCATTAAAATTGCAAGCACACTTTATGGGTGAACTTGTTGGGCTCTCCCTCCAGGGTGATTCATGGTAAGGTGTGCATCTTATTGGGTGAGGTAATCACTCTTTCTCCTTTCTCTCTTTTCACTTTCATGCTAGTAGGACTGGATCACGAAGCTATGTTATTTATGGTGTTGCTCTTGTCTTTCTTATGTAATCATTTATGCCTTTATGATAGCTTTCCAAATATGATATTAGTTATCAGAAATATTTCTTAACAAGGTTTCTTATGCTAATTGATTTGGGTTGTTTGTACTAACCCTTGTTGTTTGGCACCCTCGTGCATGTATATTGAATTAGAATCCTTAGTCTAGGGGCTTGTGCCCTTAGCTAAGTGTTATTTTATCTCTTTGTGAATCCACTTGGATCTCCTCTTTCTTCTCCTTTACCAAGAGTTTGCATCGAGTCCATACTCTTACTAAAGTGGGGGCTTAATGTATCATCTTAAAATGGAAGCACTTCCATGTTAAGAGAATTTTTCCCTCCAAGTAAGTGGTTTGGGGTCATGTCGAATGCCTTGAATTGATCTTTTCTTGGATCTAGCTTTTTCCCCCTATTCTTCTTCTCTCTCCACCCATTTCTAGCCTTTTTCTGACACCAGATCCTAAGAATTTGAAATCTATCACTTCAGAGTTAAAGTTGACTTCTTGGGTCAAAGTTGACCTCACCCATGACCTAGGGCAGAGTTGACCTCACCCCTGACCTAGGGCAGAGTCAACCTTGAATTTAACCTAGGGTAGAGTCGACCTCACCCCTGACCCTAGGTCCAATTTTCAAATTCTGGAGGTTTCGGGATGTCGGGTTTCAAAAAGTTTCTTTTTCCCACCTCCGAGTCAGCCATTTCGAGTTTTAGAATGGTAAATACTTAATTGCACTTAATATGGGCCCATTTATAGGGGTTAAGGTTAGTTGGGAATTAATTCTCCAATGTCGGCCTTCTCTAGAGGTTTGTGCCCTAGATCACTATAAAAGGAGGCCTTCCTCTCTCATTTTCCTTCATGCATCAAGCACTCTCAAGGAGACATTGGTGATCAAGTTTTGGCAATAAATTTCTCTCTTAAGAAAGATAAATCATCCATTCAAGCATTCAATCCCTCTTCTCCATTCAAGTTTCCATTAAAGATCAAGCATTCAAGCCTTTGAAGGGATTTGGTTCAAGCATTCAAGATTCATCATTCAAAACCCTAGATCTATCCATCATGGTGGTGTGATCTTCCTCCAAGAGCCTTTGTTCATCTTCAAGATCCATTCATTCTTCCCTAAAGGTGGATTCCAAGCATACAAGCATGGAGGTTTTGATTCACATTTGTTAGTGTTGATTCCAAGCTTTCATATTAACATACTTGATTACATTTCAAATACAATTGAATATCTATCGAATTGCATAGATTCATTGTTAGATCTATTTCTACTACTTGCTAGCATTCTCAATTTCAATTTCAATATTAAGGTTGATTCCAAACTAGGGTTTGACCAAGGCAAACTCCTCAAACAAAAAACAAAAAACCTCTTTTTCTTGTCGGTACAGGTGTGGAACTGTGAATCTGGGCTTGGATTTGGATACCCTTTTCGATGAACTTTCAAGATCTGTGAACAAAGTGAAAGTCGACCTTCAGAATAAAAATGTAGCCTTTGACCTTTTATCAGGGTCAAAGACTATCTACTATCAGAAAGATCAAAATTTTTTGGGTTTTCTTCATCTCGACATTTCCAGTCCGAAACAAGTTGCAGAATTGCCCAAAATTGCACACAGACATCAAAAATTAGCATTTTCCAGATCTGCCCTATTTTGAGGTTAGTATTTCCTTTTCAATTATTTCAAATTTCAAACACCACTCTTTTATAGGAAAATATAAGGTTTTCTTCCTCTTTCATATTCTCCATAGATTGATTCAATTGTGCATTAACCTTTTGGTTGATCAATTTGGATCTCTCCTTTGGGAATTTGAATTTAGAATTAGATCTCATATTTTCCCCATACATTTTAGGGTGAACACTATTTCATCCTATTCATTTTGGTGAACCTGACATACTTACCCCTTTTCTTTTGTGGATTTAGATGCCCTATTGTGTTAGATCTGGAGTTTGGCCCCCACAACTGTACATCTAGGCCTCTATCCTGCAACCTATCCATCTGTGTCATTGGATCCACAACATAACAATCTTGATTAGTGATATGTGTCTCATCCTGTGAGTGAAGTGGTGTATAATATTGATTAGAGGCATCACCTTGATCACCTTGTCCACCTGGTTGATCTCGAGGTGCCTCATTCTAACTTTCATCACCCTCATCCCGAGCATGTCTTCTACGCATAGAATGCAACATCAATGGACCTTCATCTCTTTGCAAATGTATTATGCTAAGCTTTGGCCTCACCCATCTCCCATCTGCACTCTCATCACTACCATCCTCACTTCTTCTACTTATGCTCATTGTTTCTAGTGTTTCTTCTTCTCCCTGCCGATGATGTCTATTTCTTTGCCTTCCTGTCTGATACACTTGTTTTTTGTTTTTTTTTCTCTTGTGAATTCTCCATGGTCTTTTTACTTGATAAATATCAATCATTTATGCCTGCACACCCTATCATTAATAGTTCATCTTGTCCTTTATAACCGTTGTATATAGCGTGGTGACACTTCTTCCTAAAAACAAATTTTGTCAGAAAATCACTCCGTGTGTTCTTATGATGTTCCATCATCACACCCATATCAAAGAAGAAGTTGTTACCATCCCAAATATCATGCTTGGAAAGATCTCAACATGTTGTATCATATCTATCTAGAATCCTGAGATTTTTAGATATATTATATTGGGTCTGCTATGTTCTCATCTTGATATATTGTACAAATTCTTTGTAAATAATAGGCCAGTTAGTTTGTACATATTACCTACAATCAATAGTTTTTCTTGGTCTCATTGAATATATCCCCACTTTTCTGTTAGTCATTTGCATCAAATCAAGGTCCTGCATTCTTCTAGCTATGTGCTCCATCAAGTCCTTAGATGAGATCTTTTGTCATCATGGTCATCCTTGATCATCAACTTTTTCCATAATATCATAGTTCCAAATTCCACCAACAGGTCCTTATAGGATGCATCCTTCCTCATGTACGACCTTATCTAGTTAGTATCCTGTCCTACTAATCTCTATGGAAAAAGGTTGTTTTTCTTGGTTACTTATTTTGATATTGAATTTCAATTTTGGTTCTTGATTATATTTTTGAAGCTATTTGATTGTATCCCTCCTCAAGGTCACCATGATCCTTTATATCATGGTGTGTTGCAAATGGGGCAATCCAAGAGCGAAGTCTTGATTTTATTTTTCATCTTGCTTTTGCATGTGAGTCAGTCGCAGATGACCCTTGCACATTTTACATGTGATCTTTTGGGTTACATGGTGCACTTGGGAAATATCATTTGTTTGTGGGTTCTCTAGCATCGTTTCTACCATGCATCCTCTTGGATTCATGTGTGATGCTAGGGCAATCCTTGCATGTCTTTTTTGAGTCAGTCCTATGTAATAATGGTGACAAGGCCTTGATGTTCATAGTAACTTTGGCAGGTCTCTAATATTTCTATATCAAAACTAAGTGCTCAAACTACATGAGAGTGTTCCTTCTTAGAATACCTCATTCTGAAGCTTCAAGAGAAACCTCTCCCCTCATCAAAATTCCAACCTCCAAAACTCTACAAATCCACAAGAAACCAATTCCCAAAATCATAATATCCCACCCAAATCCCAAACCCATCAATCCCCATCCTAATCCCCACACATCTTACCCCCCATCTTCCTTTCTCCTCATGGATACTATTTTCCCAATTTTTCTCATCCTCTTTCCTACAGGGGCAACATTTCTTTTCGAGATGTCGCTTGGGTCCCTCTTTCTCTCCCCGTCACCTTCTCGAGGGGGCATCATCTAGTCTACCTACTCTTTTATTCTCATAATTTGGGGCAACTTCATTGCCACTATTTCTTTTTTCTATCTATTATTTTTCTTCAAAATAAGTGTTATTCTAACACTATGTCGAAGAGGGGCAAAATGTAGACACCTAAATTTGATAAACAATTTTAATTAAGTTTAGTCATCTTACTCACATTATTGATTAAGAAATCATGCATTATTTAAATTGATTAATGATATCTTTTTAGCTAAATTAATTTAATTAATTAGCTATAGTCCAATTAATCTAAATGGTAACACATAACCATTTAATTAATTAAATACCCTTCTATTAATTTAAATAAATATATTTATCTATTTAAGTTAATTCATAACTCTCTTTTAACTCACTTGGAATTAAATATTACATTTAATTCTATTTGAGCATATGGCTCCTAACTCTCACCTAACTCATCCCTCTAACCCACCTCAACCACTAAAGTCTTTCCTTCTCCTTCCAAGTCAAAACCCACATGGGAAGGATAAGATACTTTGCCTAAAATTTTCAAACCCTACAACTCGGATTTTGACTTTGGGGCTACTTTTGAAGGTCATTTAATGAGTCTTGGGCCATCTAATGACCAAAATTCAACCCATAACCCTAAGTATACCAAGTGGGGAAGTTAAATTTGACCTTAACTACCCTCTAGAAACCTCCTAACCCCTCCAAAACCTCAGTTGAAGTTAACCCACGAATTTATCCAACCTTAACCCATCTAGAAACTTCATAAACCTTGGGTAAGCTTTGTAGTAGGTTTTATTTTAATATTCAAAGTAGATCCACCCACTCACTTTGAATTAAATAATCAAAATGAGAGAATCTCAACCCTTGATCTTCATGCAATCTTGACCGTTGATTCTCCTAAAAATCTTAAAAATTGAATCTCTTCCTTCACAAACCATCCACCATTTTGAACAAAGTTATCATGCTAGTTTGAGAGCCTAAAAGCTACCAAACTACCATTATAATGCCAAAATCCCTACTCACTATTGAAGCTTGAAGCATCTTGAGCACACATCCAATCTATTTGGACAAATCTGAAGATCAAGAAGACTACATTTGGGTGTTTGCATTCTCTTCCCTTTGCTTTCTTTTGTCTTAGAATAAGTGTTGTTTTGATTTGTTTTGTTGAATGTTTAACTTATTTTTTATGTTCCTAACAATACATTTCATAGCTTACATAAGTCATGGGCTAAGGAAGTGAAGACCTTGGAAGCTTCTTTCCAAGATATTCTAAATCTCGTGAGTAAGCACTAAGTCTTTTTGTGCTTAGAAATTTTGCAAGTACCTTTGCCATTGATGTCAAAGGGAGACAAAGAGAAGAGAAAAATGAGAAGAGAAAATGAAGAGAGGAAGAGAAGAGAGGAAGAGAAGAGAAAAGTAAGAAGAAGAAAAAGAAATTAAAAAAAGAAGAAAAGAGAAAAAGAGAAAAGAAAAGAAAAGAGGAGATTATGTATATATTAGAAGGAAGTTAGTGCTTTTGACACTTAGTCATTTTTCACTAAGTGTTTCCATCAATGCAAAAGGGAGAGATTGTTGGAAAGTAACATTTTGGAGCACTAGGGATCACTTGAGGGTTGTCATTTATGGAAACACTTATGCTAGAGTGATCGCATGCAGAGAGTTTTTGTACTGAAGTCATAGTCATGAAATGACTAAGTATAGAATCAAGATATCAATATATTGTGTTACATTTTTAGTCAGTGAAGATAATGTATGATTTATTATGGCTTGTGAAGTTAGTAGAAGACACTTTAGGATATTTATGACCTTTAATTAAGGTCACATGTGTTTTGGTGATTAGATTAGTGAGATACAGTGTTGTGAAGGTATGCAAAGATATAGAATTAGTTAAATAGGACATATGAGTAATTGCAATGATTGAGGAAAGGTTAGCTGATATGGAAATGTGCTAAGTCAGATAAATGTTGTATATTTCCAACACTTTGGTAATATATGATCGTCGAATCCATGTTTAGCATTTGCATAAGTATTTATTATGTTTTGTAATGTATTTTGAGAGCCGATTGGATGATAGAATTAGTATAAGTATAGAGTGCTTTATGAAAGTGACAAGTGTGATTGTGATGATGATGTGATTGATGGGAATCTGAGAGTAGAGAGAAGATGCGAGATCAGTGTTTGGCAGAGCTAGAACTAGAACTATCTAAGAGTAACAAGTGCTTGTATTGTTCATTTTTGAAGAACACTTTGTGACAATATTTTGATTGTAAGAGTTCTATGCTCACCACCTTTAACAAAGTTTTTGTATACCCCTAACAGGGTTTTTTATTCCTCTAACAAGGAAATGTACTATGTAATAATCAGCTCCTAACAGTGCTAAATCTCCTAACATGGATATAATATTTTAGTCCTGTTATATATATTGAGAATTAAAGGTTGCCATTAGTATCAAAGGTTATCAAAGGTATCAGTCAGCTACTTAAATTGAGCTAGTCGGTAACTAGAAGCAAAATAGACCAGTTGGTTAAGCTTATACACCGAGCATCGGATAGTTTATCGAGCACCAACAGATACCAGTATACACCGAGCAACTTATATAGTGTTTACTGATGATCACAAGAAATGACATAGTAATCAAGAATGACACATTCTTCTATGAAAATAGTTACAATAGATGAGAAAATGTTTTACCAAGATCGAAGAATATTTATTGTCAAGATATTCATTAAATGCAATGTATATCTTATGTAATATTTAGATCTAGGTCATTTTTCTATACCGTACATCTTAGGGTTTTGTCTAAGATTTGTAACCTAATTTTGTTAAAGCGGCATAAAGTAGTATGCTATATAAATGTATGTTTGCATCATTTGTGAAGTGAACTGATGTATGAATTAAGGAGCACTTGAAGCACTTGCCTAACTTTAAGACTATCAGTTGACAGAGAAGAACATTATACAGAGGAGATCAGATTAAGCAGAATCAGAGTAGGCTAACCGAGCAGTTTAGAGTAGAGATTCATCATAGTAAAGGTGAAATATATTCAGTACTTAATGATCTGTATCAAACAATTAAGTTGTCAATTTAGTAGATAATTGACTATTGCTTTATAACAATTATAATAGAGTCTTTGGCCGAATCTCTTAACAGAGTAGACTTGACAGTCTTATGTAAATCTCTTAACCGAGTGCACACTTCATTAGTGTTGTTAAAATCCTATAACTAGGTAGATCTAGCTGATCTAATATGTTACTCCTAACAGGGTAAGATCATCATAAGTGATCAAAACTTGTAGCCCTAACATGCAAACCTTTTCTATCTGTAGTAATGAAGAATTTGTGGGTGTCATCCCCACCGCAGTTTTTACCTTCTAAAAAGGTTTCTGTGTTACCAAAATACTTGTGTTATGTGACTGTTATATTTTTGATTTCATGTTATTTACTTTCACAATTGAATGGATGAATGATACATGTATTAGATGCAAGTTATTTTGGAAGGTTATCACTGTTTGCTATTGTAGATCTGGAAGGTTAATGTGTTAAAGTTTTTGTGGGCACTGATTCACCCCTCCCCTCTTAGTGCCCTATCTCTCCTAATTCCAACAATTGGTATCAGAGCTTAGTTCTCTTATTGGATAGTTTAACCACTGAAGGGTAAAGATCTAAGACATGGAGAGGTATAAGCTTGAAAAGACTATTAAGAATCAGAAGATTCAGATGCATATGTTTATTGAATAGTAAAAGCAAGCCAAGGAAGGACTGAAGAAATTACTGGTTGAAAGAAAGAACCTAGCTATTCTGCAAAATGAGATTGGTTATCATGAAGAAGAAATTGATGATATATTTGATCATGTTAGACAATGAACAATGCTAGACAAGCTAAACAAGAAAGGAATCTGGCTATTGATGACCGAAGCAAAATGACTGAACAACTTCAAGCAAAAGAAAGTGAAATATAGAGACTCACCAATCACCATTTTCAAGTATCTAATCAGATGATGATTGTGAATCAAGAAGTAAATCGAGTAAATGGAGAATTGTCAAGAAATCTTGAAGAAGTTGCAAGACTCAAAGAGGAAAATGAGAAACTGAGAAATGAAGTGAAAACTCAACTACAACACAGTGAAATGAAGAAATTGGCCAAGGATAGTTCTAAGAAGATTGATGACTTTCTATGTAATCAAAGAAGATTTGGGAGTAAAGATGGTCTAGGCTATACTAGCGAAGGAGAATCATGACATCAAGCTGAACAAGTCAACAATAATCAAAATCAAAGACCTAAAGTGTTGACATGTTATCACTATGGAAAACCAGGACATACATCAAATGTGTGTAGAAGCAAAGCACAAGGTAAACCTCTTGTCACTCCTAAATTCAATGGATATTGTTATTATTGTGGTAAGTATGGTCACCAAGCTTATGAGTGTAGAGCTAAACAGAATGATATTGCTAACAATACTACTATGGAGAAAATATGCTATACTTGTAATAAACATGGACACACTGCATGAGTGTGTAAGGCTAAGATGAAACAAGTATGGACTCCTACGTAGAAGACAAAACACAAACCATATCAATCGAAGAAACAAGGTAACTCTTATGTTTGGGATTACAACACATGGGCTAACTATGTTCCATGTGGTAGATATGGGCACATTGCAGAAAATTGTAACAAGTCAAGATGGGCTGGACAATCAAGAAGCTGGACAAGCACTGGAATGGCATGTATGCATTGTCATAAAGTTGATCATTTAAGAAAAGATTGCAGAGACCGAACACCAGAGGAAAATCATGTATTTGAGAGTGGAAACACTATTGTAGATATCATGAAGCTAAGGAACACTATGTGGAGAAAGGCATCTAATGAGAATGCTGAGTCAAGTAATTCTATCATTGAAACCTTGTCCACTAGATTGGGTGACATTGGTTGCTCGACCTAAGGTGATATAGGTATGTATGGGACTGACATTTCAAAATGATCACATTTTTTATACAGTTCCTTATATATGATGAGCACATACCAAATCTGCATGAATGAAGATGCACTATGGTTTATATGTTTTAAGCTAACAAAGTTATACAATCGGTAAAAGGTAGACTGAGTATTGGTTACCCATCGGTAATCTCTATTCAAGGTTAACCGAATATCAGTATGAACCAAGCAAGGAAATCTTGTGTTAACCAGCTAGATAAAAGTTTATAGTTGTCACCGAGTTGACAACTGTTATGAACCAAAAGGTAGGTCAAGCATTTAATACATGAAAGTTTGAGTGGGAATATCAAAAAGTCTATAAATACATGAGAAATAGAGTTCATTTTTACATTGCGATCTCGAAGAGCAAAGATTTCATAGAAAAGAGTTCAAGCTAAAAGGATTTTTAGAAGGATTCAAGGCTACTATAGATCAAACCGACATCACTCTTTGATGATTCTGAGTAAGTACATTATCTATCGAACACTTTATTAACCTGCTGCTTGCCGAAACCCTAAATCAATTTATGGAATCTACATCGTCTGCAAGAAAATCACAAAGTGTTGAGGAAGAAGTAAATCTGATTGTTAGAGAAAATTTTGACAAACCTAAGTACAAACCACACCCCAAGATTGCATCACACACAGATTTAATGGGTGCTTTTTCAAGCATCCAAAGATAGGGTTTTGTTAACATAAGACGTACGATTGTTCATTCATTGCAAGATTGGAGAAGTAGGAGATTTTGAGACTATTGTGGCATATCAACAATTGTGTGGCACCGATGGAAAATTAAAAACAAAATATGACCAGATTGAGAAATTAGGGTTATCATGTGCTATACACTTTCTTAAATCATTCAAAAAAGACTGGATAAGGATTGTATTGAGTCGGTATCATGATGGAAAATTCTGGTTGGATAAACTAGTAGAGGTCACAAAGAAAATGATCAGTAGGGTTACTGGCTATCCTACAACTGACAAGGCAAAGGCTTTCCAAAGCTCCTCCCAAGTTGATGTTGAGAAGAACACTGGAGCTACATGGGACAATTGAGAATTGAAGATTTCAACAATTAAAGACCTAGCAATAAAATTTGCGTCACATGTGATCGGGTACAAAATATTTCAATCGAGCAAATTAAACAACATACCCTGTAGCACAGTCGACATGGCACACAAACTTGTGATGAAAGATCACCAGATTGATCTTGCAGAGATATTATTGAACCAATTACAGGAAAACATGAAGACTATAAGGTCAAAGAAGTCAAACACATGTAAGTTTGGTTCACTCCTTGTTCATTTATTTTTCTATCTACAGAAGTATCTCCCTGACTTTGGTAAAGTAAATTGGACAACTATTAAATTGATAACTGTACAGATTACTGAGATGGTGAACAAGTTAGGAGATGATTTGAATAAAGTTTTTGATGAGTAATTTAAAGAATTTAAGACCAAGATGAATCAAAGAAGTAGAATTCCATGAGAATTAGTTGAGAAATTTAAGACAGAGGTATGTTTTCTAGTAGACACAGACCATTCCATGATAAAAGAAGTTGAACCTAGAATAAAATGGTTAGCACCTATGGGCTATGAAATGAACTATGATTTCAGATTGAAATCTATTGAAGCACTGCTAGCACTACCAAAAGACCCCAAGGCCACTAGGTTTGGAACCTATGAAGAACCTAAGTCT
This sequence comes from Chamaecyparis obtusa, assembly GCA_027943335.1. Taxonomy (NCBI): domain Eukaryota; kingdom Viridiplantae; phylum Streptophyta; class Pinopsida; order Cupressales; family Cupressaceae; genus Chamaecyparis; species Chamaecyparis obtusa. The sequence continues at coordinate 374,171 of BSBK01006589.1, forward strand.
AGAATCATGACAGGTTTGGCCATTAATAAAATGTCTAGGAAGGTCAAGAAGATGAAGAAAGACCTAACTACTAGATTTGGAGATGTCTCTGACTCATCTGAGGAGTCATCAATTGAACAGGAAAATGAAGGTCAGTTAATGTTGGATGACAAGGCATATGATAGTGAGGAAACTGAATCTGATGAAGAACAAGAAGCTACATCGGTTCCTCCTACTAAAGCTCCAAAGAAGAGGCAATTACTAGTATAGATAGGTGCACGCACAAGATCATCAACTGTAGCTTCACCATCACAGAAGAAGGAAGCAGAGAAGGTAATAAAATGAAAGGTTGCTACACCAACAAAGACATATGCAAAGAAAGGACCCAAGGTTATAGCTGAGGCACCAAAGAAAAGGAGAAGACTGATAAGAGGTAAAGAAGACCTTGAAGATGATGAAAATGAAGATGACATCAGTCAATTCAAAGTGGTCAGAAACAAGGTAAGGTCAATAGATGAAATCATTGAAGATATAATTAAGAACGGTGACCTTGTTGATCCAAAACTTAGCAGATTTGACAAAATGTCAAATGAGGATCAAACAAAGATTGAGGAGGCAGTCATCCAAATGATGATAAAGTTTAAAAGAGTTCCATTAGAGTTTTCACTAACATTACCAAAGGAGTTGGATGACAAAATAAATAAAAAATGGGCTTATGCACTAGACACCGAGAAGAGAAAGATCTCTAGTTTGGGTAGCCCCACATCTAAGCCTAGCAGAAATTAATGAACACATTAATTATCAAGAAAGATTTACTGTAAAGAAATGAGCCATGATGATACTGGATGAGAACTTGGCAGATGTAGATGAGATTGGTGATTCCCTATGGAAATCAATTCTTAAAGCTAAAGAACAAGCTGAGAAAAATGTATTCTTAAATTTGTCTAAAAAGAGGCAACATTCCAAAGAAAAAGGTATCCACATTGATGATACTGTAACAGAGAAGTCAAAGGACTCCCATATATCAGTTACCAAGGTAATTGATATCATTCAACAAAAGGAAGACATAAATATTTCAAAGGATACATTGGATCTAGTAGAGATCCAAATGAAGAAGAAAATTGATGATGATGTACTCATTGAGGACATCACAAATGGTGATCCTAATGAAAAGGATGATGAGGATGTAAATATTGCACTAGAAAACACTCAAGATGAAGCTCAAGTCACTGAATGTGCATTTACATCATTACCAGGTGAGCTTCCTATACTTTCAAAAGTAGTAGAAATTATTTCATAGGAACAACTCGATGGCTCAGACCCCGAGCAACATTGTGATACCATAGGGGAACAAGACACCGAAACACCTACAGAGACACATAAGTCTAAAGGAACAAAGGAAACTACTACAGAAACAAAGGTACAAGATGAGCCTAAGGCAACTGAGGTGACCCCACCTGACACCACATCTGAGGCTCCCACTCACTCAACCAACACACAGGTTACCGAGGAGTAGAGGAAGGAAGAGAGTGTGTCAATCAGGAAGGATACTCCAAAGGCAGAAGACAAGGTTCTTGTCACCATTGTGAAGAAGTCACCCCTTGCACCAGAGAAGAAGAAGAAAAAGAAAGCAAAAGGGTCGGTCACTCTAGATGAAGTTATAGTAATACCCGAGTGTGACTCGAGGACCCTTAGCCCCAAGGAATTGAGAAAATATAGGGAACTATGTACAAGAAAAGTAGCAAAAGAAAAGTTGAAGCAAGAAACTAAACACAAAGAGATATTAATGGATGTTAGGGATATCTTACAATAGGTAGTACTTGAAGTGAACATTGATGAAGATACTCCTATTATAGATCAACTTGATATACTCACGGAGAAGATATATTCCCCAGACATTGATGTTGAAAAGCGAATTGAAGAAAGGGCAGAATCCAAGATTCAAGGAAAACTGGCAGAAAGAATCAACCAAGAAGTGGCAATAAACAAGGTCAAATTATCTAAGGTAATAAACAAAATAAAATCTATAACCCAGTTAATTTGTCAATTCTTAATGAAGCTATGCACTGTGGAAACCTTCACTGTTGAGATCAGTGAAAAGTTCAAAGGTTTGGAAGATGAAATCAAGACCAGTGCAAATGCAGGTATAACCAAGACACAAGATTTTTCAAAGCACATTAGGAACTCAGGTGGTTGATAGCAGATCTCAAGAAAAAAGAAGAGCAGATCACAGATCAGGTCACTGAGTTATAGACATAACTCCTTCCATACCTGATGATTTTTTAGAAACACATTGTCAAAGCGGAACAACTTGTTGCAACACCAAAAATTTCTGTCTTGGATAACATCTTTGACATGCATGCACAAGTCGGTCTTGAGCACATTGCTCTCACCAACTTGAAAGAGGAATGGGCAAACCTCTTGGAGTCACTCAAGAAAACCCATCAACACTTTTTTGACAAGATGTGAGTATACAGTTTAATTTTTGTATTAAATGGCATTACTATCAAAAAGGGGGAAATCAATGTATATGTCAATATGCCAAATATGTACATAGATGCTATGTATACTACATATTACTAGGAGCATGCACTGAGGGGGAGTAAATAGAAATTTTGATAAGTATATATGTATATGGCGGAGACATAAGTTATATGCAGAAAATTTTGTCTATGTACATTCAAGTTTTGATACTAATGCCAAAGGGGGAGATTGTTATCTCTATTGAGAATTAAAGATTGTCATTAGTATCAAAGGTTATCAAAGGTATCAGTCGGCTACTTAAATTGAGCTAGTCGGTAACTAGAAGCAAAACATACCAGTTAGTTAAGCTTATACACCGAGCATTAGACAGTTTACCAAGCACCAACAGACACTAGTATACACCGAGCAGCTTATACAGTGTTTACCGATGATCACAGGAAATAACATAGTAATCAGGAATGACACATTCTTCTATGCAAATAGTTACAATAGACCATAAAACATTTTACGAAGATCAATGAATATTTATTGTCAAGATATTCATTAAATGCAATGTATATCTTATGTAATAGTTTGATCTAGGTCATTTTTCTATACCGTAGATCTTAGGGTTTTGTCTAAGATTTGTAACCTAATTTTGTTAAAGCAACATAAAGTAGTATGCTATATAAATGTATGTTTGCATCATTTTTGAAGTGAACTGATGTATGAATTAAGGAGCACTTGAAGCACTTGCCTAACTTCAAGACTATCAGTTGATAGAGCTAAACAATATACAGAGGAGATCAGATTAAGCAGAATTAGAGCAGGCTAACTGAGCAGTTCAGAGTAGAGATTCATCATAGTAAAGGTGAAATATATTTAGTACTTAATGATCTATATCAGACAATTAAGTTGTCAATTTAGCATATAATTGCCTATTGCTTTCTAACAATTGTAATAGAGTCTTTGGCTAAATCTCTTAACAAAGTAGACTTGATAGTCTTATGGAAATCTCTTAACTGAGTGCACACTTCATTAGTGTTGTTAAAATCCTATAACTAGGTAGATCTAGCTTATCTAATATGTTACTCCTAATAGGGTAAGATCATTAGAAGTGATCAAAATTGTAGCCCTAACAGGGAAACCTTTTCTATCTACAGTAGTGAAGAATTTGTGGGTGTCATCCCCACTGCAGTTTTTACCTTCTAACAAGGGTTTCTGCGTTACCAAAATACTTGTGTTATGTGACTGTTATATTGTTGATTTCATTTTATTTACTTTCCAATTTGAATGGATGAATGATACATGTATTAGATGCAAGTTATTTTGGAATGTAATCACTGTTTGCTATTGTAGATCTAGAAGGTTAATGTGTTAAAGTTTTTGTGGGCACTGATTCACCCCTCCCCTCTTAGTACCCTATCTCTCCTAATTCCAACAAGTGCATAGTTGTGGGTACCATCCCCACTGGGGTTTTCCCTTGGCCAGGGTTTCCTTGAAAACAAATCATGGTGTCATGAGTTATGTGTTGTGCATTTATGTTCTTTTCATTTCAGCATTGTTATGGTTTATTTTCAATTGGTTGAAGTTTAAATTAAAGTGTTGTAATATCGATTCACCCTTCCCCCCCCCCCCTCAGTATTACCTAATCCTAACACAATATCCCCCTTTGGCATTGATGTAAACATATGGGAAAATTCATCAACCCAAAAATACTCTAATGAACTCTTCCTCATGGTATCTCTCCCCATACGGTAGGGATTTTCACATAGTCTCTTTCCCCCTTTGAAAAAAATGGAAAAGGGTGCCATAAGTCATCAACTGTCTTCATCAACCAGGTGCTAAATCACCAAATATATTTTGTAGGCATTCAACGATCACTGCAACTGAGGAGTAGATCCATACATCAAGTCCAAAATAAGATGGAGCTCTAAAAACCTCTGGACTAATGCATCCCTACATCATTTAATTCTCACTAGGAGAGGCTTGCACCCCAAGTATACCTTTGAGATACTCAAAGGCATCTTTTGGAAATGGCTTTGTATAATGTCTGCTATCTGTTCTTTTGTGCTAATGTATTCCAACCTTATTTCCTTCTCTGCTACCTTGTCTCTCAAGAAGTGATACTTAATAGAAATATGCTTAGTTTTAGAGTGCATCACATGATTCTTTGACATGTTTACTATAATGGTGTTATTACAATGCATAACCACTGATTCAACAAAAGTTATTCCAATATCTTTTAGCATTTGTTTCATCCAAACAATTTGAGTGTAGTTAATAGTAGGAACAACATACTCAAATTTGATAATAGATTGAGCTATACAATCTTTCTTTTTACTTAACCATGAAACCAACTTTTTCCCAAGGAAAAATGCACCTCCACTAGTACTCTTCCTGTCATCAATATTCCTTGCGCAATCCACATCAGTATAAGCATGTAGTTCAAAGTCATCATTTTTTTCATACCATAAGCCATATTCCATTGTTCCTTTTAGATATCTAAATATCCTTTTCACAGCAGCCGAGTGTGTCTCTTTAGGATCTTCCTGATATCTAGCCATAATTCCAACAACATTAGCAATATCTGGTCTAGAGTGAATTAGATATTGTAATCCACCAACCATTGATCTATGCTTGGTCTGAAAAACACTCTTTGTCTCATCATTAGTTTTTAGTTTATGACCAGTCACCATGGGTGTACCAACTGGTTTACAGTCTTCCACTCCAAACTTTTTCAACATTTCTTTAAGATACTTAGTTCGAGAAATAAAAATGCCATTATTGCTCTGATTTATTTACAGTCTAAGAAAGAATTTCATTTTGCCTGTCATGGACATCTCAAATTCATTCTCCATTTCTTTAGAAAATTTCTTACACATTTCATCATTGCCTCCAAAGATAATATCATCAACAAAATCTTCTATTATCTGAATTCCATCTTCACTAGTTCTTAAATACAAGTTACTGTTAGCATTACCTTTTCTGAGTCCAAGGTGAAGTAAGTACTTGTCTAACCTTGCATACTAATGCCTTGATGCTTTCTTTAGTCCATACAATGCCTTCTTCAACTTGCATACCATGTCTTCATCTTCGGTCAGAGGAAATCCATCAGGTTGTTCTATGTATACTTCCTCTTCAAGATCCTCATTTAGAAATGTAGATTTCACATCCATCCGATATACCTTGAAGTCCTTATGTGCAACATAAGCTAGAAATAATCTGACAACTTCTATCCTAGCAAAAAGAGAAAATGTCTCTTCAAAATCTATGCCTTCTTGTTGAGAGTAGCCTTTGCAAACCAATCTTGCTTTATTTCTCACAACAATTCCTTCTTCATTCATTTTTTTTTCTTTTGAAAACCCACTTGGTTCCTATTACATTTTTGTCTTTAGGTCTAGGAACCAATTCCCAAGTGTTATTCTTCTTTATCTAATCTAACTCTTCCTTCATAGCTTTGATCCAAGATTCATCTCTACAAGCTTCATCAGTAGTTTTTGGTTCAACTTGAGAAATCATACAAATTTCTTCCCTTGTCTTTGATCTAGTCATTATTCCTTTACTTGCATTACCAATAATTTTATTTTCAGGATGATCTTTCTTAACATACCTTAGAGTCTTAGGAATATCAATAGCCTCATTTGTGTCATCATCACAAATCTCATTTTTATACAGTCAAGGATGGAGAATCCAATTAAGGACAATCCAAACCTTGCAGCCAACACGAGCACAACAAAATTACACAACAAGAAACCAAATCTGAAAGGAAACAAATGTCTTTATTCATCAATTAACTGATTACATGCAATGTGCTGAGCTGTAAGACCTTCTTAGTTACAACCAATTACAATGCAACAAATAGTTCTACAAGATCACACAGGATCCAACACACTTCTCCTCAGCTAGCCTAGGTCTGCAACACAACAGGACACTGGTAGGCACTCCAAGAAACATCTAAACTCATACTCAAACTTCCAAGCAATCTTTCTGCTACCTAAGCCCGCAAGCTACTAACTCTGCTTGATCTAATCTGAACTCCAGATTGATACCTAAACAACTACCCAAACATCCCCTTAAATACTAATTGCCAACCACAAATCAGCTTTACAAACAATTAAATCCCAAAAGCCAGTTGGCTTCCAAATATATAAATATTAAATGCCAAACATCAGTCAGCTCACAAATAACTTCACAAATATTTAATTCACCAAGTCAGCCTCCAGATCCACATAGGATAATGCAACATGCTAGATCTAGGTCCCCACATGTCCAACGGTCAATCCATAACTTGAGGAACATGACCTAGATTAAATGCACTAGTTGGCCAAGCCGAATCTCCAAGAATAACCATCGGTAATCCAAACTACCAAGCATTGGGAAATACATCAAGCATCCACACCAACCAAGCTCTCCAAGCATTAATGAGCACCAATAATGTTGACCAAGCACCATAGACATCACTGAGCACCAGAAGTGCCAAGTCTCTTTCAATGACTAATCTGCCTTCAGCGATCAAGTCCTCCAATGACCGAGCCACTTCAATAACTGAGCAACAGGCATAGACACCGAGACCTCATCGGTAACTGAGAACCGAGCAACAAACTAGCAAGTCACCGAGTGACCAACATCAATGGAGATCCACCATAACTCCCAACTGAGAATCACCACCAAGACCATCGAGCTCCATCGATGAAGCCTAACAAACTTCAACCAAAAATCACCATCAAAGACTAAGAAACACCAGTCTTCTACCAAGATTACCAGCCAAGTAACCGAACATCGGTAGATAGTTACTGAGACTACCAAAATCTTTAGGCACCGAGCAAGAAGCCAAGATGCCACTGTATCAGACTCCTGGGGTACAAAGAAAAGTGTGTCCCACACTTTCTCACCAAAGGGAACATCTGAAAAACACCAACTCCACTTAATCTTCACCAAAGGTTTCCACTCCATCACAAGAAAGAGAACCAATCTACAACTCAACCAATCAGCATGTCCAACATCCTGAACAAACTGAGCCATCAATCCATCACCAAGGATCAAGGAAGAATCTCATTTTAGAATCTCATCACCAGACTTATCACTGTCAACCAGAAACTCAAGTTCACAACCAACAAACAACATCTGCATCACAACATTGAACAAAAGAAACTCGACAACACCACCATCACAAAGGTGTTCAATAGCAGACAACTCTACACCAACAACAATCTAATCAAGAACTATCAGATGCTCTACAATTTCCATGTCAGGCACAAGCAATTGAGCATGAAAACCAATCTCCTCACCAACCTCAACAAGATCAATAACATCATCGGTAATCACAAGTAACTCAGTAAAAAGCACAAGTTTCTCTACAGGTTTGATGTTAGACTCCACCAACCGACCATTAAAACCAACTTCACATACCTCTTCAACCTCTGAACTATCACAGGAAACCTTGTCGAGATGTCTTCTCTCACGAACTAGTCTATGAACCAGCCAAACAACTTTCCTTTGGATCAGCATACTCCAACTCCTGTAAGCTCTACAAATCTCAACAATACCTTCCCTCACAAGGTTCTTAACTTAGTTCTCCACGCGGTTCAACAAATCTGCTTCCAATCGAGAAAACCTCTCAGAAATCACATCATCAAGGTCCAATCCTCTTGGAGACATCTCCAAAGATCTTCGAAAACCTTCTACAACAAATCCTAACACCGACCACCTTGTGACAACCTCCAAGCTATATGCAAGTCAAATCACCACCTACCACCTTGCATGAACAACTAGGGCATGATTTCACAAGTATAATGTCACAGATCTGCAACTCAGAATGCGCACAATCTCTTCACCAACAAAATCAGCTTCTCAAGATCAACCTTGCTAGGTCAACCTTCTGCTCCAACAAGATCAAACTCTCACTCTGATACCACCTTATGCAGTCAAGGATGGAGAATCCAATTAAGGACAATCCAAACCTTGCAGCCAACATGAGCACAATGGAATTACATAACAAGAAACTAGATCTAAAAGGAAATAGATGTCTTTATTCATCAATTAACTAATTACATGCAATGTGTCAGGCTGTAAGGCCTTCTTGGTTACGACCAATTACAATGCAAGAAATAGTTCTACAAGATCATGCAGGATCCAACACACTTCTCCTAAGCTAGCCCAGGTCTGCAACACAACAGGACACGAGTAGGCACTCCAAGAAAGATCTAAACCTATACTTGAACTTCTAAGCAATCTTTCTGCTACCTAAGCTCGCAAGCTACTAACTCTGCTTGATCTAATCTAAAATATAGATCGATACCTAAACAACTACCCAAATATCCCCTTAAATACTAATTGCCAGCCACAAGTTGGCTTTACAAACAATTAAATCCCAAAATCTAGTTGGCTTCCAAATATACAAATATTAAATGCCAAACATCAGTCGGCTCACAAATAAATTCACAAATATTTAATTCACCAAGTCGGCCTCCAATTCCACATAGGATAATGCAACACACCAGATCTAGGTCTCCACACGTCCAACGGTCAATCCATAACTCAAGGAATGTGACCCAGATTAAATGCACCAGTCAGCCAAGCCAAATCTCCAAGAACAACCGTCGGTAATCTAAACTACCGAGCATCAGGAAATACACCGAGCATCCACACCAACTGAGCTCTCCAAGCATTACTGAGCACCAACAATGTCGACTGAGCATCACAAACATCGTCGAGCACCAAAAGTGCCAAGTCTCCTTCAATGACTGAGCTCCCTTTAGCAACTGAGTCCTCCAGCGACTGAGCCACTTTAATAATCAAGCAACAGGCATAGACACCGAGACCTCATAGGTAAATAAGCACCGAGCAACAAACTAGCAAGTCACCAAGTGACCAATATCAATGGAGATCCACCAGAACTCCCAACTGAGAATCACCACCAAGACCATCGAGCTCCATCGGTGAAGCCTAACAAACTTTGACCGAAAATCACCATCAAAGACAAAGAAATGCTAGTCTTCTACTGAGATTACCAGCCAAGTAACTGAACATCGCTAGATAGTTACAGAGACTACCAAAATCTTCAGGCACTGAGCAAGAAGCTAGGATGCCACTGCATCACATTTTCACATTCAGTTTCAATATGTTCTTCTTCTTCTTCTGTAGTAGTAGCCTCCTTGATCTTTGTATTTTGATTACAATCATACATTCTCTGTTGTATCTGAAACTTTTCATCTATCTTCACATTGTTACTTTCAATCATCTTCCTTAATCTCAGGTTAAAACATTTTTAAGCCTTTCTTTTAGTATAATAACCAAGAAAAATTCCTTCATCACTTCTAGCATCAAATTTACCTATTTTATCATCTTTTTTGATGTAGCATTTACTACCAGATATTTTGAAGCATTTTACAGTAGGAGTATGATTAAACCACAATTCATAAGGAGTCTTACTTGTACCTTCTCTGATTTGAATTTTGTTCAATGTGTATACTGATGTCCCAACAACTTCTCTCCAATACACATGAGATACATTTCCTTCTAGCAACATTGTCCTAGCATCATCCAATATTGTTCTATTTCTTCGCTCTGCTATCCCATTTTTCTATGGAGTCCTAGGAGTAGAAGTCTACATGTGTATTCCATGCTCTTCGCAATGTGAATTGAATAGATCTAAAGTAAATTCTCCACTTCTGTCTGATCTCAGACATTTTATCTTTAAGCCTGATTCATTATCTACTTTTTCTTTAAATAACTTGAATTTGTCAAATGATTCTGATTTCTCTTTCAAGTAAGTGATCCACATCATTCTAGAAAAGTCATCAACAAAAAGTATAAAGTACATTTTAGCATAGTTTGATCTTTTCCTTGTATGTACACAGGTATTTATGTACCAGATCCAACTTTCCTTTTGCTATATATGATTTACTTTTATAACTGCTTCTAGTTTGCTTTCCCATAACACATTCTCTACACATAGTGTTAGATGGTTTTACAATTTTCAGTAAGTCTCTCACTACATTAGTCAAGCTTACCTTTACAATATTATCAAAATTGACATGACAAAACCTTATGTGCCATAACCAACTGTCATCTATCTTTGCAACAAAAACAAGAAGATTCAGATGTGTTTAACTCAAATACATTACCTCTAGATTTAGTACCAGTTGCAATCAAGTTTCCTGTCTTACTTCTGATAAAAAATTTCCCATTAATGAACTTTAATTGATATCCTTTTTCCATCAGTTGTCCAATAGTCAACAAGTTATTCTTAAGTCCATCAACAAGCAGTACATTGTTAGTATTAATCCTTCCATCCAAAGAAATAGATCCTACTCCTATGATAGGTTTAGGAACATTGTCTCTAAATCTTACAACACCACCTTCATACTTCATTAGTTTAACAAATTTTTTTTGTCTCTAGTCATATGGTGTGAGAAACCAATATCTATAACCTATTAAGATCTCTTATCAACATGTGATACTAAGGCTTTTTCCTCATGCACTAGTTTTTCATCTTTAATAGTAATAAATCCAATCTCCTCATAATCATAGTCATTGATGAAGGGGCACACCACCCTTACCAACTCATAACCAAAGAAATAACAACATGGAGACAAAGAGAAGACAAGATTCTTTACAAAGCATGCATTAATACTTGAAAATCATTACAACTTGAGAGATCTTACAACATGAGAGATCTTACATCCTCCGAGCTTGCTTATTAATGCTTATATGCCTTCTTTATATAGGCATTTACCACCCAAGATATTACAACACAACCAATGTGGGATAAAAGATAGATGAAACTACCTTGATACAAATATTAAATACCCACCCGATTAATATTAAGCACCACCATGTGGGCTAATTAGAAACTTACATTGCCTTTGTGGGCCAATAAGAAAATAGAAAGGTGTAACTACCTAGCTACAAATATTAAATGCAAGAACTTTCCACAAACTTCTAAAATGCCACCTACACACCTCGATAAATGAAATGATTTTTTTAAAAAAATCTTATTCCACCTATGCACCTTGGTAAACGAAATGACCTTTTCTCCTTTAATTTTTGTCACTTTCTCTCTCCTCCAATTTTTTATTTTTTTTTATCATGCCCCCTTTTATTTTGTGATGCAAGATGCTCCTGCATCAGACACTCAAAGTAGGAATTTTTTTGTGAATATGGATTCACAAAATGAAGTAGCCGCTGCTAATATATTTCTTTTTTTCTTCTCTTCCAACACCTTGCAAGAACAAGTATTTGTTGCCGATATATTTCCTTTTTTCTTCTTTTCCAACACCTAGTTGGAACAAGTATTTTCTATTCACAATGCTCCCACTAGTAAATTTTAGCTTGAATTTTGACGACAATTAGTCAATTTTTAGATGCAAATTGGTCGACCAAATGACCATAACTGTTGTTGAAGTTTTTTTGTCGATTATTTGACACATAATATGTTCATCAAAAATGCGACCTCTATAGTTGTCAAATTATTGACGAATCTGCCGTCGAAATAATCACTTCAATCTAGAAGAATTATCCAACATACCTTTCATCTATTTGACCAATGTTGGTCGAAATAACAATATAATGTTGGTTGAAATTAAGGTATTTCAATCGACATGGTTGTCGAAATAGCGATGATGTATGGTCAGAATATTCATCGAGTGTATAGTGTTCTCATCGAAAGTATATTCTTTGGCCGTCGAAAAAGCGACAACAAATTCAATTTTTTTTAAAAAAAAATATATTATCAAATCTATTAATATATTATAGTGATTGGAATTTGAAATTGAACGGATCACTTCTTGAGTTCACTCAATCTGTTTAGGGGAAATTCTTTTTCATGAAAATAGATATAGTATGCATATGTTTCCATTATGTTTCTCTCAAGAGCCAAGTATAATGTGATTAAGAAGCATGTCTAAATAGCCTCTAGAATTGTGATCCATTTAGGACTTACATATTTGAAGAATGGTGTTCAAGGAGTATGTCATTAAAAGAAGAACCTCCAAAACTAGTGAAAAGACTCGAGGAGACATTGTGTGTAAGAATAAGATTATTACAATCAGAATATATAAGGGGATACATGGATATCATTATGTCAAAGACCATATTGGGCTTAAGCATTGGGAATACATTCTTTCTTCCATAAACTAGTCACCAATATGTCTTTGTTAATGTCATTGTGATTTATGAGTCCTTCCAAAAATTTCATAGAATTTGAAATGACCTCCTTCAACACTCGGTTTATGGTACAATTTTAGAGAAAATATGCAGTCAATTTTGCTTCTCCTTGTTCATGTGACAATGAATAATTTTTCATTTAAAATATAAAATCTTATCTTCTTGAACCAAATATTATATTTCAAATTGGGAGCATGGTGGATTTCCATGGCATTAAAAAAATCCATTGAGTCGCCCTCTATGTCAACCTTTCTAATTTTTTATGGATCTTGCATAGTGTAAAGACTACATTTTCTACAAGCATGCAACATAAGCAATTATCTAAAAACTTATAAAGACACACATACAAGTCAAGAGTCAAATCATCAAGTAGACTAGCCAAATAAAACTTCCATTTCATACATAAGGAAATACATGAATTCGACCATATTAAGAATATTTGCTTAAAGAGATGGTAGTTTACTAATATTACTAATATTTATATCAAAATTAGATATGACACATTCTTTTTACTAATATTAAGAATATATATATTTAATTAACATTACAAGATTGTAGGGAAAGAATGCAAGTGACCATATTTAAACATTGACCTTGTTAGTGCATAATCCTTAAATCTAGTAAAAAGATCCCGAGCTTCCAAAGTGCCAATGCATCCTCTTAGTCGAGGCTCTCCACCATTTACGCCTTTTTTCCAAGTAACATATAATGGACTGAAAAGAAACCAAACAATAAATCAACATGAGTTAATGTCATACAAAAGGAACATATGCCCTGCAAAAACATAACAAAGACAACTCTTAGAGTACTACAAATATAGCCCAAGTAGAAAATGATTTGCAAATAATTACTAACAAAATATTAATGATTTGAAGCAATCCAATAGGCATTTCTATCTTGCATTCAATTCAAACCATATCATTTACTTATAAAATAAATTAAACAAATAAATAGATTCAGAATGGCTAATGTGTATCATCCAAAGTAATGTCCTCATCATCCAAGTAATGTCCTTGTCATCTGAAGTTTAACAAGATTATTGTAGTCTTTCTTAAACTATGGATCTTCATAAATATTTTCTATTGATATCTTCTGCAACCCAAAACAAAATTTTATTTGATCAGCAAACTAAAAAATGAATCAAAAAAGGAATTGCAATTAAAATGTTATAGAATGAAATCTATGGAGAATTTTATAACTTACACTCTATGGTTTAACATCCAATATCATGGCAATTAGTTTCTAGGATCCAAAAGAGAACCATGAAGGAAAAGACAATATCAGGCCATTGTCTGATCATGACCTCCTAGTTTTCTAATAAAATTAATCTATCCACAATTTTTTTATAAATACTCTTGGAACCTTCATGATTTTATCTAACTCTCCATAAGGTTTGGTTGTATACAATGCCAATAATGGTGCTTGTATTATTATATTTAAAGTTAGAGCTACATCCTAAAATTTTCAATATGATAATGAACAACCATCAGTAATTTCACTTGAAGGTCACGTACAAGACAATGGGTAAAAGGATGGGCTACTATGATTTTCAGACAAACAAACAAGGAGGTTTTACACATGTAAATTTGATTTATACCTCAAGAGGATTGAGTTGATAGAGGGTTTATTTTTGGAATCATGTTTTGATATTAAAAGTTATTGGGGAATTCTCTGGACCAAACCCGAAGTAGAATTTACTCACTTTTAGCAAGTCTAGGACTCCTAGAAAAAAATATTTAAGGGTTTTATATTCATTATTTTAATTAAATTAAACTATATGAAGAGGTTTTAAAAAATCTTATACGATATGCTGAATAAGTAGATATTTACTTTTTTTGTATTGTTTATTTATTCCACTAAAGAAGTGGTATTAGCTAGCTTTCCACCTGATACTTTCCTTTCAGTAGTTTTCTTTTAGTTTATTGTGATACCAGAACACCATATGATCTTACTTTTCCCTTTCCAAGATCTAGGTGATTAGAAAGTGTAAAGGAAATTATCATGTATTCAGTTTCAGTTGAAAGATAACCCACATTATCACAAAAAAATGAGGGTGGTTAGTACAATGAATCATGAAATTATTCAATAGGCTGAAAAAATATGAACCAAGGTCAAATGTAGACTGCCATATAAGAATGCCTCTCTAGATGCTAATCTTATAATATTCATATCTATACTTTTGAAAATACTACAACTTTAATCTCTTACTCTCGTTCAACCTAAAATGAACCATGCCCATATTGTATAAACAATCAGCACATGTATCCAAACAAAATACTTCTACATAACCTTTAGATTAACGAATCCCAATTTCTAATTCCAAATAGAAACTATTAACTGCATAGAAATTTCTAAACTATGTTTATATTAGGAATGCCCTTATTGCTATGTAAGGTAAATGTGGGATATTGGAATGTTCTCATCAAGTGTTTGAAAATATTCAGGCTATGCCCAAAATGGATAGAGAAGGGAGTCCCTAAAGTTGTTTAGGTTGGTAGAATTCACTTGTGTTAAATTCAACTCGGTTACCATTTCCAATGATCTCCTTGCATGTGCCTGATTAGAATCTCTGCAACAGGGTAATGAAATTCATGATTACATAGATAGTAAAGGATTTGAGTTAGATGTTTATGCCAAATTTTGTCAATTTTTGTTTATATTGGCATTGTTGACAACACGAGATAGTTTCTACAGAATCTTGGGGTAAGTCAAGGTAGCCATGATTTCAGAGATTTTTTTGAAATCTATACACAACCATGTCATTTTTTATTATGTTTTATTTCACTTCAAATAAATCATGTTGTTTTGATCACAAACATACATATCAAATTCCACATCAACTATCAATACAAGTTACCATTGCAAAAAAAATAAATCCAATAATATTTGCTTAAAGAGATGGTAGTTTACTAATATTACTAATATTTATATCAAAATGAGATATGACACATTCTTTTTACTAATATTAAGAATATATTATACATTTAATTAACATTACAAGATTGTAGGGAAAGAATGCAAGTGACCATATTTAAACACTGACCTTGTTAGTGCATAATCCTTAAATCTAGTAAAAAGATCTTGAGCTTCCAAAGTGCCAATGCATCCTCTTAGTCGAGGCTCTCCACCATTTGTGCTTTTTTTCCAAGTAACATATAATGGACTGAAAAGAAACCAAACAATAAATCAACATGAGTTAATGTCATACAAAAGGAACATATGCCCTGCAAACACTTAACAAAGATAACTCTTAGAATACTACAAATATAGCACAAGTAGAAAATGATTTGCAAATAATTACTAACAAAATATTTAAGAAGTAAAATATTTCTTAAAGTGAATGAGAAATAATATGGAATAAGAAGTAGGTTTTTTTGACCATTGAATCTATGTCATTGGTTTAGTTTGAGCTTCACTTGGTTTCGAGAATAGTTTAATATTCTCTACTTAACAAGGCCAACCACATGAAGGTGGAAGCTCATTTGGCCCCTCCCCCCCCCCGCCTAACATCACTCTAAATTCCCCATTAACATCTAATAACATTCATTCATCCATTTTTGAAATATAACATTCAATCATTATAATCACATGATAATATTCATTAACACATAAAAATCATTAACACACAACATTCATGAATAATTCATTAACACATCATTCATCAACATTTACTAGTACAAAATTACATCCATTAAGACAACGTTCTTTCATTAGCAAAAAATGTTAATTACAAAAATTTCTTTTTTGGTTTCTTGCTCATTTTTTTAAGGTAACAGCTAAGCGGAGCATCAATATCATCGTCATTCCCCTCCTCTACTGATTCTAATGCCAACACATGTATCCTCCTCATCTGTTCAAGAACAGGAGGCTGCTACGCTAAAGGGGGGTCCGCTGTAATAACAACTACGTCATGGGTTAAATTCACACCATTTTATATTAGTGTTACAAGTATTTCAATAATTAAAAGAACTATAAATCAAAAAAGAAATTTTAAAGAACAAAACATAGATTTTCTTTACCTAAATGTGCCACTACATCATCTACATGGTGATCACTCTGAATATTCTCCACTTGTTCAGCATGACATTCTGTATGCTCTAAAATATACACAAAAAAGGTTACACCAATTTCAACTTAAGATGTTAAATTGCATTAATAATTACATAATTAATTTTTAATAGAAAATAAACACCTCCATCGACACTATGATGCACATCAGGTCCTTCATCATGCGGTATAGGTTCTATGTTAGGATTACGAGGCTGCATTGCAATGTCATGCACATTATTATCATTATTTTGTTTTTAAAAATAAAAATAATCAATTTATGTTTGAAATTAACATCAAATAGATTATTGCTCAAGTATTCAATTTTAAATATTTTTTGTTGGCATATTTACCTGTTCAATCGATGCAAGAGACTCTTGGGTTGGGCCTATGGAAGATTGGCGTAGGCGTTCAGCCACGGCTTGATAGCCTTCCTTGAAGATAATTTTTTTGTGTTCTACCGTGGCCTCTAAATTAAATTTTAAGCCCTACATTTTTTGATTAAACAAAATTATTTGTATTTTATAATTAATTTTGCTCTGGAATTAATTTACTGCTACTTACAATTCATGCTTTTAATTTTTGAATATCCACCAGAGCCAAGTTTGTGCTGCCCAATCTTTTGCAGTCTAGCCTTTGTTACCTTTGATGTGTCCTGCAACCTATGAAAAGTTTGAAATATGTTAGATGATATAGATATAAAGATCACTATTAGTGCATTATTACATTCTACTAGTAGTTAATACTATTGCATACCTTCTTCTCTCATTTGTTGGTGTAATTCCTCTTTGAGCATCCCCTTTCTCCTTTGCATCCAAAATGAACTCATTCCAATCCCTCACTGGAATAAAGGGAGGACGCTCATACTTTGGGTTCTGGATGAGACTCCTTCTATATGAGTCCCTCACAGTCTTAAGATGTTTGGCATCTTTTTCAAAAAAAAATTTCTCCTCAAAAATATTACTACCAAACTCATGCTCTAAATATTTAATGAGCTGATCTTTTAATTTTTTGTCTTGCAAGTTCCACCTTTTAAGAAAAAATACAAAATTTTTAGATAGCAAAATTAACTAAAGTTGTGTACCTTGAATATAGTAAAAGAAAAGGCCTAAATGAAAGGAAAAATACTGTACCAATTAATGATATGAAATAAAAATAGTAGGATATGGTTAGTTCACTTATGATGTTCCACCTTGTACATATGGTGGGCCCGAATATCTTCAATGCGAAGTCATAAAGCGTCTTATAAAAAGAATCATTTCCTGCAAAAATGTCATGGGATCATCAATCCAAAACTTTTTATGAATAGGTAAATGCATATTACAATATAAATAATAATAATTTTAAAGTACCTGGAAGCTTAGGACATTTTAAAGGCATCAATTCTTTATTGTCAATCAACAATGACGTCTGCATAACTCCTGTGCTAGAAACACAAGTAGATCCAAGAAATGATGGTGAATTATCACTGATATAGGTACTATGATCTATATCTAGCATAACAGACAGCGTCGGTGTATCTCCTACTCCACAAAATTAATCCACTATGAGATGCACCCAAGATTAAAGTACAAATTATCAAATCATAATTAACACAAAACCAAATATAGAAAAATAAGGATTTACCAGGCATAGACTGTGAAGGCGTCAATGTTTGCATGCCCCTTGTTACCGACATTACACTCGACAATCTTGGATGGATGTCGGTCAACCTCCTAGTAGGAGTTGCCTGCACTTGATCACCTGAACAATACATTGTTAGCAAAGACATTTTGAAATAATAAAAGTAAGAGTTAAGAAGTTTTTTAATGTTCCAAAGAAAAAATTCCTTGTAACTTGTCAACTTAAGGATTATTTTACCTAAGGTGGCCAGAGCTTTGCTAGTACTAGCCTCACCGTGATGTCCATGACTAGGTACTTGAGCAAGCAAAAAATCCTATAACAAGAACACATACATATTTTAGTTCATGACATAAAAGAGTATAAAATATAAACCTTTACTGAACTTTTATTATAACTAAAGATTCATTACTGCTTACTTCAAAATGACGTGCTTGCACCATCAATTCATCTGTCCTCTTCGACATCTCCGCAGTTGGATTTTCATCTTCCAAAATGCTAATAATTTCTGCATTGACTCTTTTTAGTTTTTTCTTCACCGTATTTATTATATTAGGGATTTATGGGATATCCTCATTTGTATTTACAACTATTTCCTCTATTGTTGCAGGTGCTTTCCCCCTATCCTGAACATCAAATTGTGACATGAATATCAGTAAAACTATCACAATAACTCCAAAACTGTACATAAAATAACATAATAATATAATATTTTTCAACTATCTAATTTGTACAATTTCAATAAGGTTTACCGTTACTGAAGAATGGATGGGAGGAACATCCTCATGACCTCTATCATGTGGGGATCCATGTCATCCTGTGATAAAGATTAAATATAAAAACTCCAGTGAACTGAAAGCAATAGACTTAGCAAAAAAACTTATTAATAAAATGGTATATTGGAGTCATAAACTTGAGGTTAGTTTAAATGGTATATAGTACTTACCACCCTCATGATAGTAAATTTGTTTGTATCTATATGATTTAAATGGTAATCTATTAGCAGTTCTTCCTCTGCACTTATTGATTTTATCACACATACAAAAACATGATTCCCCTCACGTGCCTCAAATATGCAATTGGGTTTCTTATTAGTTGAGGAAGGTCATGTACTATTTATAAAACCCACAATATTCCTTTTTTTCTTTTGGTCTCCCATCAATGTACATAGAAAATCTTTTACTTTGATCATTTTCTTTCCATTGTATATAATTTGCTAATAGTGCATACCTACGCATACTTTTTTTATATTGAACAATCCGCATCCAATCATTGTAATTGTAACAAGGTCTGACATACTTTATCAATTCAACAAATTTGTTGTAACATGCCTTTATCCCATCCATGGAAAATAGGCCCAAACCATGTAATGAGGATGGAGCTATGAGATATATCCTCTCGTTAACAAAAAAATCAGTGTTAATTGGAGGTAGCTCATTGGGTACCCATTTTTTCTCAGGATGTGTGTACCGAAAAGGCACCTTGATGTCACTTTTGGTCTCATCATCATAAGAACATGACTCCCCTTTAGCAAGGAAAAATTGCATGCGTTTATTAAATTTTTTTCTAATCTTTTGACCTCTAGTTGATCTTCTTATTTTAGTTGTACTACATGTAGAAATTTCATCTAGCATTCCTGCATTTCCCTCATTCGATGAAGATAGATCTAATAAGTACCTATTTGGTGGGTCCTGGAATCCATCAAATGCTCCAAGATATTGTCATGTCGTTGCCTCAAATAGAATTTTGATAATAATTAAATAATATATACAGAATAATCAAGTCTTGAATACAGTCGTCACCCATATGGTTCTTCTTTGTCTATACGTGGGAGATATAAAATGTAAGTTGAAAGTGAAAGAAATGCACAAAAATAAGAATCATATAAAAGGATAAACAAGAAGAATATAACATGTCGAACTATCTGCGTCGATTATTTGACACATTATATGATTATGTAATATGTCTTTTTATAACATATGTGCTCAGTGATAAACAAGAAAAATATAAAAAAATTATGTCTATTTATTGACTTATACTTGCCGATCCATGTCACTATGTAGGATCCTCACCAAAGGGGTTAAATTTCTTGCATATGTTAATCATTTATCTTAAGTTAGCTAAAAATTACATGATACCTATGCTACAAATAACATAGAAGACAACATGAACAATATGAAAGATCGTAAACATGAACAAATTACCTTTACCTTATATATGGAATGTAAGATCATCAACAGAAGGGGTGACAATGTCTGTAGTCAATTGCCTATTTGCAGAAAGGGTGACAATCAAACTATATATATATATATATATAATATATGTATGTATGTATGTATGTATGTTATGTATGTATCAGCAGCAATTATATTAGCATCATAAGTAAAACATTGGTAATTATAATCACATATGTTGTAATCATTAGAATTGAAATCAATAAATCAATATTAAATATATATATACTAATCAATATAAATATATATAATAAATAAATCACATACCTTGTACATTTCAATCATGTCATTGATCATCTTCTTCATCCACATCATCATCATCATCATCATCATCATCATTATCATCACCATCTTCTTCTTCATCATCTTCAATATCTTCTTCCATAACATTATACTTTATCGACCTTCCTTTTGGATCATGTCTAATAACAAATGACCAACCCTGTTTATGTGGAACGTCTAAGTAAAACACTTGCTCACATTGGCTTGAAAGAACATAGGGTTCATCTCCAACTAGATCAAATAACTTTGTATTAATTATTGTAAATCTATTATTATGTTGAATAACAGTTCTATCAAGATCATTTTGATTTAGTCATAGCCTGTACCATTTGATGATGAATAGAACTAATTTGAAGGAGTTAAAGTCACACTCAATTATATCATCCAAGATGCCATAGTATCAATTTTGAGATTGTTGAGGATGTATGTCATTTCTAGGTGATATATTAGTGACCTCGAAGACTGCAGTTATCCCAGAATCACAAGTTTTCTTCGTGTCATCCAAATTTTTTATGCAAAATTTGTGGCTATGATAGTACATAGATTTGTGGTACTTGACCTGCAATTTTTCAAGCGTGTGAAAATTATTTGCATCGTGAGTTGATATGAAACATATGAGTCATGATCATTAATAAATTTTTACGTACCTCTCTACCTCTTAAACCATATGCTAGATCAATTACCATTGACGTAACATTGGAATCTTCATTACAATGAGCTTCTCTAACCAATGAAGCAATACCTTCCCATGTTAATGAGTAATTATTTTGTTGACATCATTCAATTCATACCATCATCCAATCAAGATTGTTTGCAATGTATTGCATCCCACTCTCGACCAACTGTATAAAAAAAATATATCAATTACAAATAACTTATATTGAATATTTATAAGAATTAATTAACTACAATAACATCTTATATTTACCTCTCACTTTCCTCAATCTACCTTTTCCCATCAAGTACTCCCCTTCAAATTTTTTAATGGAGTTGGGATCCCAAATACGATCTATATGGATCTTTGCTGCAAACTTAGGAAGATATTCATTAATGTACACCATGGTCTAGTATACCATATATCCCTCCACCATAGAACCCTCAGGATGTTCTCTCTATTGAACCAAGCCTTTCAAAAATTTCAAGTGCCTCTCAACCATCCACATTGACCTAGTTTTTACAGGTCCACACAATTCAATCTCCTCAACTTGATGTATGAGGTAGTGTTCTTGTGCATTGAAAAAAGTTGAAGGTAGGCACTTTTGCATTTCACACATAAGATGAAGAATTTTTCTCTTCTAATATTTTATATCTTCTTTATTGATTTCTTTTGATGACAACTACCTCATGTATTTTCTAAGATTATATATAATTTGTTTGACACTATTGTTGAAGTGGTGTGGGAGAGATAGAGGTAGAACGTATTGCAATATTTGTAAAATGATCGTATCAATATTTTATAAAATAATGCAATGAAAAATACATGCAGTATACAAATATGTAGTGAATACAAAATAACATGAATTACCTTAATAAATGTATGTCAATAATGTGTTTTCATCCCTAGCCCAAATTCACTTTTCTTTGATATAAGATTGTTTATGTTTGTAGAAAATCCTGTGGGAAATCGTATTTTTTTTATACTTTTTTTATAGCATTGCTCTGCTACTCTGACATAACCAAGGGCACTTGTATCAATCTTGTCTCTATTTTTATTTGATCGAATGACATTTTTCATTGCATGGTTGGATTCTTCAATGTCACTACGAATTTTGACAATTTTGTCTTTGTCACGCCTTCCATCCAATATTTTCTTCCATAATGTCTCCATTACATTCTTTCCAATATGCATAGCATCAAACAAATGCATGATTAGCAGTTGCTCATAGTACGATAACCTACTAAATTGCATAAGATAACTTTTTAGTTATTTTAGAAGTTGGTTATTAATGCCTTGACGACCTTCACGAGCATCAATTACATCATCAGTAAACAAAACACAATATCAAAATATAAATTTCAAACAAAAATTATCAGATGGAATGACATTACCTCGATGATTTATTTTATCATATTCCAACTTCCATAGGTGAGGTGTCATTCTCCTTGACTTTGATTTAGTCTCTTCTTTCCCATTGAAAAAATATTTTTCGCTAATTTGGTACTTATGATTTCTGTGGAGAAAATGTCTATGCTCATCGAACACCTTCTTTCCTAAACTTTTTGAATGACAAGATTTCATCTTTGGACCACAAACTGGACATGCAAATTTTCCCTTTGTCTGAAGACCTACAAGATCATATATAACTAGATTAAATATGTTAATTTTGTGTTAGCACTATAACATACCAAAAAAGAGGTGTTAAGAAGAGAACATACGACAAAAATGTGTTAGCCCAGGACAACAAAATTGTGTTAGCCCAAGGGCATCATGTATTGTCCATACAAGCATTGCATGGAATTGAAATTGTCTTTGTCCTATTGGTCTAGAGATGTCATACATAGTGACCCCATTCCATAACACCATCAACTCGTCGA